>CM039472.1:26753730-26879158 GCA_022433065.1 Begonia loranthoides | reverse complement strand
AAGGCTTAATAAGGAAAGAGGATATGCAATATGATCATGCCTCTCTTTAGTTCACTTGGAATGGGTCCGCCCCAAACCAATCTTTCATTACGTTTCATTCATTCGTTCATTACTCGTACATCGAGTTGGAAGTTGAAGGAACATATATGTGATAGAATAGTTTGATCGGCTTCTAACCCTATGTGGGCTAGATCCGAACTACCTAACTGCCCCCCAACTTCCCATCATCATCAACATCATCATCATCATTATCATCATCATTCGTTCATTTCATTGTCCTCACTCATGCATGTGTGTACCATACTAAATGGCACTCCCTATTGGTTTCTATCATCGTGATGCATGACCATACATTCTCAACCTAACATGATGCATGATGTTTTATAACATAACATTCATAATAATTAAAGTGCGCATAAACGAAAGTAACTGAATAGCAGGAATTGAAAGCGCATAGCAATGAAGACAACAAATAATTGAGCAATGCACAACAGAGAACATTTATAATATTGAATACAGGAATTAACATGCTAATTATCCTAATTAACTTCCTAGTCCATTTACATGCTCCTTACCTTTATTATTCTAGGTAATTATTCTAATCAGTTATCCAAGTAAATTAACAAGCTCGTGAGTTGATTACATGTTTTTATCCTACTTAAGTAATCATGTTTTGGTTTAGTAGAAAATAGCATACTAAGGACATGTAATCGTAATTGAGATCGTAAGCAATACAAGAAAAACAATAACAACAACATTCATTCGCTTAGTTAATGAAACCATTAACTCGTTCACGTTTCATTCATTCCCTTTTCATCTTCTTTATCGTTCTACTCTCTAGTAAAGTAAAGCGTCGATATGGAAGTAATTGAAAGTAACTGAAATTGAAATTTACGCATAGAAACGTATAACATAAATGGAAAGTGCACACAGAGAATAATTATAATAAGGAATTGTCAACAATGAAGTGCAGAAGGGGAATTCAAAACATACTATAATATTCTAATTTATTTCCTAGTCATTTTACATGCTTCCTAGTCATTTTACATGCTTCCTATATTTATTGTTCTAGGTGATTATTCTAGTTTGTTATCTGAGGTAGGTTACAGGTTTTCATCCAATCTTGATTACATGCTCGATCTAGTTAATTACGCAAACTAATTTACATGCTCAAGGGAGATACGATTAACATTCTAGTTAGTTAGCCTAGATAAATTTACATGCTCAGATTCATCTAACTAATTAGGAATTTAACATACTCACTAATTAATTCTAGTTAAATAACACGCTTACTAATTACGATTAACATGCTCACCTTTAGTTAATTAACCTAGTTAATTAACATGATCATAGAAGTCATTATTATGAACAAGCTTGTTTAGTTCTAACTAATTGAATATGCTCAAGATAGTTAAACGTGCTCAAGTTACAGTTATTATAGTGAGTTAAACATGCTAGAATTAGGAGGGTAAGTATTTCTAGTTATCCCTATCGCTAATATGTTTAGGCTCGATTATTATCTTATCACTACAACTGTAACGTCCCCCGGTGCTCCTAGTACAATATTGTCCGCTTTGGGCCGAAGCCCGCACGAGTTTGTTCTTGGGGTTAGCCCAAAACGCGTTATACTAGGGAGGAAGGGGCTCCATGCTTATATACCATGCATTTTCTACTCTCCCAAGCGATGTGGGATTGTGCCCCCCTGATATGGGTCGGATCCACAACTGGGTCTTTCTTGGCCTTCACAGGGCGGGATGCCACAACAACAGTTAAGGAAATGAAATAATCGGGCAAAATCATTATTAATGAAATTAACAGTTCATTCCTATGCATCACATCATCCATCGTTACTCATTCTTCATTTGCTATCTAAACATTCGTGACATTGATTTCTATAAGGTAACACATTTATAGTAAAGAAAATAAACTAACGATAAGGGAAATCACATACTAACAACAAGATTCAAAGTTATTAACAAGGAAATCTACAGAGCATCACAAATAAAGCAATTAAATCACAGAACCATTAAGGAAATATCACATAACTATAATAAACTATAAAACACTAACGTAAAACTCACGCACTCTACTTGTGGTGTAGGGTCTCCACTTGGCCACGACACACCCAATTCCTTACCTCAAGACTTTATCGCGTATTGCACCTAATTGTTATCCTTCTTCGTCTTTTTGATACCTTCACAATTAAAGACATTTACTCATTAATACCAACCCTTTAAAAATCGTTTTAATCTAACCAAAGCATATTCCTTGAATTTCTAACTCACTCGTACTATCTACATCTATCTCAACTTAATAGCTTAACTCACTTGCAATAATTATTAGGAACTTAACCCATCATAATTTAAACATTGAAGCAGTAACTCATTCCCACTAACACACTGCCACTGCAAACGTTAAATAAGAACAGGGCATTGGGTTAGGGGAAGATGGACGCACCACCAACAATCCAAAACAACCCCACGGTAACCATTGGTTTTTCCACAACCAATTCACAGAAACAAAAAGGCGAAGCTCATACCTTCGGTATTCCAGCAATCAATCGAGGAGGAAACACCCGAGGAGACAAATGTCCGAGGCAAAGCAACCTGTTTCCTCCTTTTCCTAATTCTTACAAATAGGCGGTCAATCGTGGAATCCCCCACAAAAGCGAGCTCCGCAAAAGCAGCACCCACTCCAGATCGGTTTGCGAACGAGCCCGAGCGATCGACAACCTCCAGCACACAGGAAGAATCGGGAGCTCTCTAAAACTCACCCCATGGCTCGATCAATCGCAGAGAGAAATCGCAACTCCAATTCATCCCGCGTTCAATCGACGCTCACACAGACTGTTCGAGCGTTCCACCGAAGCCCTAGCTCCCGACGACGACACATGCTTTGCCACAACGCCGGATATTGCCGCCTGAGCCCTCGTCGTCACCGCCCTCAATCCATCCTTCCCGATCGCGTCTCCCGTCGCCTTCTCCCTCTCTCTCTTTTTGGTTTCCATCTCTCGGCCCCCCTCTCTATTTCTGTTGAGAAATCGCAAAATGGCCGAAGGCCATGCGAATTTCTCTCCCTCTCTCCGTGTTTTTCTGAACCGAACCACTGAACCTGCATGAACCAGTTCTTCAATTAAGCCATTTCACTTCTCCAATCTCCACTTAAAATTAATTAATCCCCTCCTAATTTAATCTCTCACTTAAATCTCCATTATTTCTTAATTTCTTCTTCTAAATTATTTATCCCAAACATTGTAATTTTTATTCATTAATTTATTATTTATTTTAATTACATTAATTTCCATAAATTACAATATAATGAATACGTCCTTAGTAATACCTCGAAAATTATCCAATTTAAAAAGTCAGGGTGTTACATTATTTGTCATACATCAAGAAATGATCAGTCACTTAAACATGCTTCATAAAGTAATATCAACATGTTCATCTAGTTAGTTAATTAACATATTCAAGAGTTGATTACATGTTTTTATCCTAGTTAACTAATCGTGCTTAGGTTTAGTAGAAAATAGCATGCTAAAGACAAGTAATTATAATCAAAGTCATAAGCAATACCAAGAAGACAATAACAAAGTAATGTAGAAGCATCCATTCACATAATCGATGAAATTCCTAGTTCGTTCATACTTAGTTCCTTCTTCTTTCGTCTTCTCTATTACTCTCTAATAAGGCAAAGCATCAGAATGAAGTTACAGTAAATGAGATCGCAGTAAAAGATAATTTATAGAACATCAACAAAGGAAGAATTTATCATACTAATATTAATCTAATTATCCTAATTCGTTACATACTCAAGGAAGAGTTACAATCATTATCCTAAATAATTAAACATGCTAAGTTACTAAAACATGCTCAACTAGTTAGTTAATTAAATATGCTAATGAGTTGAACATACTAATTACATACTGCGATTATGCTAATTACATGCTCAAGAATTAATTACATTTACTGATTCTAGTTAGTTATCCTAATTAATTTTCATGCTGCTAATATCATAAACATGCTAATTAGATATTACGATAGGTTAGTTAATTGTTCTAATCAATTTTCATGCTCAAAGAGTAATTGCAATTATTCCCATGGATGGTCAAACATACTTTCCTTATAGTAATTTAATATGCTCGTTCTAGTTAATTTACATGCTAATAAGAAATTGTGATTATTAGTTATCCTAATCGATTAACATTCTTAATTGCTTATTATTTAACTGAAGTGATTAGCATACTCAATGGATTAGCATTTATTTATCAACATTTAGCTAGGTTGATTAACAAGTAAGCGTACTAGATTAGGGAAGTAGAACGAACAATTGATGACAGAACAATAGCAAGGAAATAACAGCATTATTGTTGAAACTAAACAGCAAGTAAACATTCAATATCAAAATTAGAACTCCTAGCTTATTTCCAGACTTCACATATTCATTTTTCACTCACACTTTCGACGCTCATCACCCTTCTCTCATTCATCATCTCTTTATCAAACAAGGCATTTGTATCTCATATCAGACAATAAAACAGAGCTAACACGACGAAAGAAAAATATCGCAAAGTTTATAATAACCTACAGCAAGGAATCAACAAGGAAAATAAAACAAGAAATAACCAACCAACAACAAGGAGGCCTACAGAGCATCAACAAGGAATTAAGAACAGGAAATTATTTAAGGAATTATCACCCAAAAACTAACCAACAACAACCAACAGTAAACGTTTCAGGGAATCCACATATAACTCACGTACCCCTACTTGTGGTGTAGGCCCTCCAAATGGCCAAGACACCCCTATTTCTTTACCTAAATCGATGAACACAACAGGGATAGCAAGGAAACCAAGCCTACGCAGCTACCAACTTCATAACAGCTCACTCTAGTACACACTCATCCATAGAACACTCACTACTCTCAACTTACAGGGTAGCCCACTCTCACACACTAGAACTCACACTTAGCTCACCACTCAACCACATAGCTCACATACACTCAGAAGCTCACATGCAGGAGCACTCCTCATAGGAAGAGAAGCCTCACGCAGTAGGGAGGGAGAGTTTTCATAGGGAAAGGAGCTGAACGTAGAAATGGAGAGGGAGAGAGAGCTTATACTTGGGAGGGGAAACACACCGTACGCGTAGAGACGGGGTGCAGGGAGGCAAATCTTGCTGGTCAGTTCTGGAGTAGGATTTGTGTCGGAGGATCGAGTTCTCATTAGTTGAAGGTCGATTTCCTCCTGATTTTAAATCAGTTCTATAGCAGATCTGCGATAGAACTGATTTAAAATCAGGAGGAATGCAATGATTCAGACGAGTGCGGACGTGATGGTCTCATCTGCATTCGTCCGCTAGGTTAAATTTCATAGGCTAAATCGTGGCTTCGGATGAGACATGGCATCCGAAAGTATCATCCGCAGGCGTCCGAAAATGTCCAGAAAATGGATAGAGGCAAAATAGATGAGGCTACTCCACGTCTGCAGCCCTCCGGACTCGTCCAAAAGTCTCCAAACTTGTACAGATTAGATGCGGACATAACCTTCCTCGTCTGCATCGCCTGGGACCTCGTCCGAAAGTCCCCTGTACAGCGAATTCAGGACGCGAAACTTCATCTTGAGTCGTCCTATGCCTAAGAGTGACATTGCTAAGCACTTGCGGACGACACTTCTTCGTCCGCAAGTCGTCCATATGCGTCTGAAAGTCCATCTTCAGACACATGAGGACGCATTCATCTCATCCTCGCTTCGTCTCAATTCCTAAGGCCTCCACGATAAACACATGCGGAAGATGAATTCTCGTCCTCACCTCGTCTGCATACATCCACAACACCATAAATCCCACTTTCTTTATTTTTTCACACTTAACCATTATCCCGTAACATCTTTCCCATATTTACACGTCATAGTTAACGCGTAAGAATACGCAATGTAATATCCTCATACTCCCAACACTTGATTACATCACGGACACGAGGAAAATGTAACGAAAATTCTCCTTGACTTAACGCTCTAAAACTTCCTTGATAATACCCCGATAGTTGACCTACTTAAAAAGTCAGGGTGTTACACAAACCGTAGATGAGTGTTCTCATTCATATCAAATTTGTCTGGTATAAACACAAGAACCATATCTATCTCTACGGTTCAACTTGCCCTGGTTATGCCTTACCCTAGTTATACGCAACTAAGCGTGTTAAATATGGCACTAACTTTATAAAAAAAAAAAAAAAAAGCTAGACAATTTTCTGTAATAAGAAAACTTTATGTTCAGCCTATCCAACCATTCTTATATAGCTCAATCTCTAGCATGGATCAATACTAATGAGTGATGACCATGAAGAAATGCTAATTCAAAAGTGGTTCAAGAGAAACTCAAGATGATCATCACATATTGAGCACGAGTTAGGGTAAGCCATTAGACCCATTAGTCTAAACTTGTACATTGCTTACCATACTAACCTTGGTTGTCATGAAAGTCACTAAGAAACCTACCACCAATTTGTACTCTTCATTGAAGTTTCTAATAAACCTCATTGTCTTAAAGTTTATTGTCCGCTTTGAGCAAACTTGCATAGTTTTTTATTTTAGATTTTATTCCAAGACATATTGTACTAGTTTGAGAGAAAAAATTTATTTATAAATCACTATCTCTAGTATTCTCAAACAACATTGTAACATCTTGATCTCTACCAAGTAGAATAATACTGTTTGATTTAAATCAAAGCCCACACAATTTTTTATATCAATGATTGGTCTCGGGCTTTAAGCACTCACAAGAATGGGCTATCACACTCTCTCCCTCACTTGGAAGGTTTGACATTCTGATCGACTACATTTTTTGCTGGGATTTGACTCTAATATCATTTAAGAAAATTTTGATCTTTATAAAATAATATAATATTGCCTATTTTGAACGTAAACTTGAATGACTTTGTTATTGGATTTTACCCTGAAAGACTTTATGCTAGTTGGATATGAGATCCTACTTATGTACCATGTTCCATAGCCATATCTATGCAATGTATGATTGTGATACAATTATATGATTTTGGGCTCCTATCCATCATAAGAATGGGCTATCACATATGTGAGATTGTGTATTTTTCTTGCTATGACAGAGGTCTTCATAATTACTTGATCTTAGACCATATTCACCTTCACATGCCTAGGTGTCACACTCACAATATTACAGATTTTTGTGATTACTCATGTTATACCTTAATATTATATTACAATGTAACATTATTAACTTTAATGTGAGAATAGTTATTGTCTAATTGTAGAATTCATAATTATATATAAAAAAACATGATAATTTGATTTGATTGTTCATTTTTTATCAGACAATTGTAAAAATTCAAATTCTACCAATTAGTACAATATTGACCACTTTGATCTTGGTACTACACAACTTCGTTCTTGAATTTCACCTCAAAAGACTTTGTGTTTGTTAGAGATCGAATGATAACCGAAAAAAGAAAATATGATGTGGGACAGTAGATTTACATGGAAAAACCCTTTCGGGAAAAAAACCAAGGGTAGAGGAATAAATCTACTATGAAGATCAAAATACAACTGCGAGTTTTGTGACCCTAGCTTACATCAATCTATAGAGAAAACAATACCCTAAATGAGATTTACAATTCGGGTCCACCGATCATACTAGATAGAATTCGAGTCACACCAAACTTTGACAATCTCCACCTTGACATGAATTCTATGAAAGAGATCCATAGCGCGTCCTCGTCAAGCCGGTCCAACAAAATGAATTCAAAACCCTGAATTCTGACAATCTTCATCTCGAAACGAATTCTGCTACAAGGAACCAATTTTTAAATCTTCAAATTTTTCTCTTCCACACCCTTAAAGAAGATCTGTAACGAGGGCTTGTCTCCTAGTCTCAAAGAAATATATAGATCTCCTATATAAAAGTCTTCAAGGGTATATTTAGCAATTGATGCTGACCAGGTTTAAAAAACACTTAACCCACGATGATGACATATTCAAATCCCACAAAGAGTCATCCAAATCTATGCGAGTATATCTCACCTCTTGACCTGCCATATCAAAACTATCTTTCAAAATTTTTTAAAATTCCACTATCATTATCTTACCATAACGAAATATTAAATCTCGATCTAAAAGTGGAAGATCTACTTTAATGATCTTATCGCCACAAAACACATTCTTGTACAAAATATTGACAAAAAATCTCTGGATTCAATAAAATATTCACCTAAAAAATTGAAGTGTAAAATTATAGATATTACAAGATTCCAAAATATATTCTCAAAATTCAGATATTTCTATAATAACTAATCAGCTCTAAAATCAAATCAAATCAAATCAAATCGCAGAATAATCGCATATATTACAAAATTCAAAGCTTATTTGAATTTCAACAGAAAACAATCTCCAAGATTGAGATATTCTGCGATTATAAATCTGTCATAAATTATCAAATTTAATCTCCCAAAAATTATCCAAAAATTTCAATGATTTTCAATAATTTTTATCTTTGACAAAAAAAATCCAACTTTGCAAAGGACACTCTCGCGGCAACCCCAATCGAAACGACTTGATAGTGAGAATGGAGAAGAACAATGTAGATGATCTATGACGACTAACGATAAATAGAAAACCCTTTAATGACGAACCTGTCGCTCGGAGGCACTACTCTAGAGAACTCCAAACAGAGAAAAATTAGAGATTTTACAACAAACGAAGCAATCGTTTCTAATGGCAGCTGGACGATAGAGAAAAACAAATCTCATGAGCAAGAAAAATGACAGGGGGAACAATTTTCCCGTTCTTTTTTTTTCTCTTTTCTTTTTCCCAAAATTTGTAATTTTCTGAAAAATTACACAAACCTTGTTCGATGCAGAACAACCGGAGTGAATTTGTTTCAACACACTTGGAAACACGAACTCCCAAAACCAAAGCTTTGGTACCATTTGTTAGAGATCGAACGATAACCAAAGAAAGAAAATACAATGTGGGACACCAGATTTACGTAGAAAAACTCTTTAGGGAAAAAACCACTTGTAGAAGAATAAATCTACTATAAATATCAAAATACAACTGTGAGTTTTGCTACTGTAGCTTACATCAATTTATAAAAGAAAAATAAAATCATAAATGAGATTTACAATGCGGGCCCAACGACCCGACCCGATTGAATTCTATTTACACCGAACTTTAATAGTATTAGTTGAAGATAAAGATCCTACATGTAAACCACTTACCTCAACAAAACTCATGCATTCTTTAGTCATTCTTGCCTAGAATATGATAGGTCGTCACAATCACTCCCCTTTGAAGGCCCCGACATTCTGGTAACACACTTTCGGTTGGATCTTGGCTCTGATACCATTGGTATAAACTAAAACTCTACCAAATATCAAAATATTATCCGCTTTGTGTTTAGGCCCGCACAACTATATTCTATGATTTCACATCAAAAGTCATTACACTAGTTGGAGATGAGTTTGTACATATGAACCACTCACCTCAATCACATTCAAGCGATGTGAAATTATGACCCTCTGAGCTAAACCCTCATAGTTTATCTTAATTTTAGGTCATTCTAATCCATAATGGATGCACAGCCAGAACAATGAGCCAACTGTAAGGTGACTTGTGATCATATTCAAATTAGCAAGATCAACTTTCCTTTCTCTACCTTTATGAAAAAAGTTCAACCATGCAGATAAATTACACAATTAGAAGCTGACAAGGACAGAACTCAGCCAAAACCCAATGAGACTCAATAGATAAAAGTGTTAATCAATGATCACTTTCAGACTGGAAAAAGCCTTTGCTTTCTTAGAACTCATTTGAATTTCCAAAGGAAGATATAACGACACTGATTATATCTTTTCTTGGGTGTTTAAATTAAAAAATCAAACTAAAAATTTTGAGTAAATATCATAGCTAACAGCTTTTATGAGGCCTCTCCAAATTGAGCAAAGCATGTTGTAGAGTTTGCCAGTTCGTAAGCTTCAAGTCCCAAAAGAAGAAAAACTAACACCAAAACAAAGCATGTCCTTGTTACTTCACTTGAAACACCAAACCCTACATCAAGAACTGATGAAAAAACAAGGGGCCACAATAAAGATGCGCGCATTTCTTCGTTGTTTTCGTGTTTTGATGCGATAATTACAATTTTACATGAAAAACTTCGTTGATCAACTAAATCTTGTTTGTTCATTTCAAAAACCGACCAACTCAAATCAATCAATAATGTAGAATTCAAAAATTGACAAACTGAATTACAATGTAATTTCATTTTCAATGTTAAAAAGCAATAAATAGTGTGAATTGAATGCTACCTTTGTGTATTAGAACAAGCAAAATTAACAAATTTTAGAACACAATTTTAGGAAACAGTTGTGAAAATATGTTTTTGGGTTTCTGTCAACAAAAAGAATAAAATCAAGAAAAGAGTTTAGTTCATTAATGCTGATTTCTTTCAAAAACTATCATAAAAGAATAAATCTAAAATCAAAGACTGTAAAGGGAGAACAAATCTAAAATTATAGAACATCTGGGTTGAAAATCATCGGATTTGTCAAATAATAATGTTATTATTATTATTAAAAAGAAGCTTTTCTATCATTTTTTTTTTTGAAATATTCATCTAAAATTTATGGAAAAATATAAATATATCATCTATATTATTTCTGCAAGAAAAGGAAAATGATGATCCAGTGTCTGCAAAGAAGAGAGAGAAAGTAAATGCAGTTAGGTAGAGGATGAAAGAACAACGACATGGCAATTGGCAACAGAATCAGAAAACCAGACCACAGTTTGCAGGTCCCATGATGATCAAAAAATGCCACATTTTCATCTCCCAGGTACCTTCAAAACAAAAGAGATGAACAAAAACAACAGGAATTGATGAAAGCAAAGTAAAAGCTTCATCAAAATCCATGGAGTTTGACGAACAGTAAGCCTAGAGTTAACTTCAGCTGGACTGTACCTCCACCATTTCCAGTTCTTCACCTGTTTCAGAAAATTTTAAACTGAGAGTGTCAAGAAAAATGGTGAAAAAACGAAACTTTGAATCAGCATTCACCATCTAATATACTTGCAGTTGTTTTCCATGCATCGAAATGCACTAAACCTAGCAATAATAATCTGTAGAGATGGTTAAATGAAGAAAGGAACCCTAAATCTATTTTTTTTCCCGAGAAAGTGACAGAAAATTCTCTCAGCAAGTCAGCAACTAGCAGCAGCAGCAAGAACACAGTTATGAAGACTTAGGGTGGAGACATAGAGCTTCCGTTGTTGAAATCTCAAAAACCCATTAAGAAATTTGTGTTTTTAGATTAGGGTTTTTTTCCGAGAGTGTGCTTGTTGTTATGCATCCAAACTTTAAGAACCTGTCGTTTAACCCCTGTTTCGGTGCAGAACTGCTGAACTATGGGGTCGTCGTGTTTCTGAATCCTCCATCCGAGTCTTTCCGCTAAACCCAGCATTCTCTCTTTCTGATCTTGACTGAACTTCGTTCTGAATCTTTTCTTCCCAAACGCTCCGCTTCCGCTGCCTCCATGGCCGCCGTTTGGGTTGGAAATGTCCTCCTGATCTTCCCGGCTATGGCTTCCTCCTCCCCCTGACGTCGATGGGAGGGCCAGCGGCCTCTGGTGATGTGCGACGTGGAGGTACCCCGCCGGAGTTCGGTAGTAAGGTGAGAACTGCGGGTGGGGGTGGTGAGGGAGAAGGAAATGGTCTCCGACTGCGATGCCGGCGTCAGTCTCCTTCCGGTGGAAGTTCCGGTGGCAGCTGCAGGCGGCGCATTTGAGCCCATCCATCGTTCCTTCTGCTCCGGCCGGCATAAACTCACCGCAGCCATCGAGGGCGTGGCCACCGATGCCGACGGCATGATTCTTCAAACACTCTCTGTACCTCGGCTTCCTACTCTGCGGACTCGTAGCTTCCAAGTTGGCCATTTTCACCCTCGACCCCGAGTTTCCGAGCGAGTCGAAGCTCGCCATCTCTTCGTCATGCTCTTCTTGGTCGTCAAACTCCATTGAAAACAACACCCACAGTAACAAATCTTCAGAAAATGAAAAATCTCCACCTCTACCCTCTAGAGAGAGAGAGAAGGGTAGAGAGAGAGAAGGGTCTGTATTTCAGGGTAAAAGGCAAAAGAATCGGAAAAAGAGAATATTTTTTGACAGAGAAGATAAGAGAGGTGAGAGAGAGTGTGGTCATCAATTTTCCCCCCTCTGCCAAAGGACCCATCTTTCTTTCTTCAAAGTTCTTCGTATACTTTGCCGTTTTCTGAACCCAACTTACCGGCTATTACCGGCGACCGGTAACTTTCACCCGCCTGGTCATAATTCCTCACCCTTTTTATCTTCTTACTGCGTGGTAAAAATGGTGGCTACGAGTTTCAGGACTGACGTCAGGAGGTTGCAGAGGAGGGGGAAATGGGTGATCTGAGCTGCACGCGCCATTACACTGAAAACCTGCAGGTCGTTTCGTGGTGTCATTGCACGCATTCCCGTACCTGAACTGAACTGACGTGTGGTGGGCCTCTGCAAATCAGAGATGGCGCGTGTCGTTGGACTTATAGGAATGGTGGGTGGTGGCAAACAATGAGCTTCCCTTCCCTTAAGCTTCACACGCCATCTCTCCGTATTTCATTTAACAAAAAAAATAACAAATCAACTATCATTTTTTATTACTATAAATAAAATAATTATCATTTTTTTTTGCTAAAAACATAATTACTGACTATGAGAAGATATCATAGCAACTATTATTATTATATTTATGATGACAAATTGAAGATTTGATGACGACGAACTGTGAAGACTTGATGATGACGAACAGAGACGTTCAATGCAGCAATAACAGGCAACGTTCTTCAAAATTCGTTGTCTAAAGATCGTTGAACAGAGACGTCCAAGTTGCCAACAATGGGAGATGTCCGTTAAAATTCGTCGACCAAGAACTGTCGAACAATAATTCAACAGACTGATGAGGAACATCAATTATTGGGGGACGTCCGTCGTGCCCGTTGAAATGATGGTTCATGGTTGTTGGATTGAGAACGAAGGTCCCTTGATCGGAATGGATGGCTAAGATGGAGTTTGTCATTTTTCGAATGGCGATAATAGACGTCCCTAGTCTCACAACGGACGTCCTTCGACTTAAGACTACGTCATTCAGGCTGTAACGGACGTCCGTCTTTGGCAGATGGACGTCTGTTGTATGTTCGCCGAACTTTTCTGAACCTTACATCAACTATCGGGTGGCGTCCGTCGTGCCCGTTCGAACGATGGTTTATGGCCGTTGGATCGAGAATGAACGTCCCTCAATCGGAATGGACGACTAGGATGGAGTTTATCATTTTCCAAATGGCAATGACGGACGTCCCTAGTCTCACAACGGACGTCCCTCGACTTAAGACTATATCGTTTAGGCTGCAACAGAAGTCCGTCTTTGGCCGATGGACGTCCGTTGTATGTTCGTCGGACTTTTCTGAACGTTAAATCTACCTAGAATTGCGAAGGACGCCCCTTAAACATAAAACGAACATCCTTATAATTCATTGAACTTAGTTCGGCGAGTATTTCGTATTTCGTGGTACTCGCTGGTGCGTATAGTCAATTCTTATATAGGCAGACCGATGCACGATGATTAGCGACAGATCATCCTCATATCGTGGCGGTCTTTCGCAGGCCGCGGCGGTGTTGTGTGTATGTCATTCTGCCCATAACGACGTAGTCACAGGGACAAGCATTCTGCAGCAGAATTGAGATACTAGACGACGATGACGATGAAAACTGCTTTCGACGATGAGAAGATGATCGGAAAACTAAAAATGTAAAAATTGTGGACCGAACTATGCCAAAGCTTCTTGACATCATCTTCTCGGTTACCGTCAATGTCCGTCGACGAAATCATAATCAGAATAAAAAGTTCACCAATAATGTCACTAGGAAACGTGACTGCGAGATCATCGACAGACATTGACGGTAAACGTAACAGCGATGGTTGCCATGACCTTTTTCTATAGTTCAATGGTTAAGTTATTAACAAAAAAAAAAAAGATGATGGTTTTTTTGTCACTAATAATAAAGAATAATGATTGATTTATCATTTTCCCTTCATTTAAAACTACTCTCCTACCTTATAAGTATAGATCATAAGAAGTAAGTTACAACGTTGCTCTCTCGGTTCGGCCCAAGGTCAAGGTTTGGGTTTAGGCTTGGCCACAACTTGGTCCGACTCAATTGCGAATCTAATTTTATTATTTTAATAATAAGTACACCATAATATAATCTATTCCTAAACCAAAATTAAATCTAATCATGATAAAGGGTCAATTAATAAATTTCATCCAAATGAGCAATCCATATCTAAGACACCAATTTTGACATACTACATCCTTGCACTAGAGGTTCTGCCTAAGAACGTTTATTTTGGATCGTGGCTAAGACATTTTGAGACAACTTGAATTTTTAAATTTAATAAAAGTGACAAAATTTGCAAACGAGATTTTGAATTATCATTTTTCATTGTAATCACCCACAAAGTCCAAGTTAAGGCCTCATTAGACAAGACATGGTCTTGATTTTCATAGATTGGGCTAGCCCGATCTGGCTTATTGTTCTTGATGAACAATGGGTCGAGATTTGATGACGAAGAACCTATTCATGTGACATGGAGTTGGTCACCCTTGTAATGTAGTATGCATGAAAATGCAACAAATAAAAAGTTGGATTCACAAATTTATAATAATGTGGTGGTGGCCCAATGGAATTCAGAGGTGGCGCGTGGGATAGGTCCATCAAATTATGGCAATAGAGGCAAACAAGTGGAAGAGATAGATACAGAGAGAGAAGGATAGAGGACAAGAACACGGAATTTATCAAGAAAAAATAAATGGTCGGCATTAAAGGCAGCTGCGGTCGTTTCCGACAACCGTGACGCGCTATTTGCGTCAACCTTCATTTAATATTTCTATCCCGTGTTACACAAAACGCACAGACAAGTCAAATTTTCCATTGCCTACTCTCAACAGTAGCGCGTCTAAAACACGCGCCACTTGTTCCAAAGCTGGACCACGGTGCTCAGTCGCTGTCCGATTAACCACCTGCCCAATTCAAATTACACTAACCAAAAGTAATTCACCAAATTTGAGATATAGTATTTTTCATATGAAAAAAATAAAGATTATTCCTAAATATATTAGGAGCTTTTCACTCTATACATTAATAAATTATAAATAATTAAATCACTTCCATCAATAAAATTACAAGTACACTCTAATCTTATGCATATCATACATGCATAAGATTAGAGTGTAGTTGATATTATATAACTCTATATATGCAATTCCAAAAGTTTTTATAGAAGCAATATTCAGATATTTTGCATCAAAAGAAGTCAAATTAATCTATGGATTAGATTTACAAGTGAATTATTATTTTTTGTTGTTTTATATTTGTCTTCGTTGTACCTATTGTTCATCTTTTCATCAATCTCTTTAAGATTGAATGTTGACTTTCGGAGATTCTATATTCTAGCACTAGTCTTTTAGGTATGCTCATTTACACCAAAAGAAGAAAAATCGAAATTAGAATTATTATTTATAAAAATAAATAATTTTTTGTTTTATTTAGAATTATTTTTGTTATAACTCTCAATATTTTATATAAAATAAGATATTTTTAAAAAAAATTTATTTTATAAAAAAAAATTTAATTATCTTTTCTTGAAAACTCTTCCCTGATTTGCGAGAGTGTAGTAGATCGAAAATCTCCCTAATTTCCTCATTAAGCTCCAATCTTTCTTTCCCTCACTGCGTTTTATCTCTCTGTCTCTCTCTCTATCTACCACTTCCCCTCACTCTTCTTCTCTCTTTTAGCAGAATCATAGAAGGATTTAGAGAGGCGATTTTCGCCTCTATAGTGAAGGAAATTGGTCACGGTAACTTGGATTTTCTTTGCGGTCTGTAATATCGATTTTCTAATTAGATTTCTGATTTTTGAAAGGAATTTGTGCTTAGTTGAGTGACAATTGTCACGGTATTGAATGAAACTCCTGGTGCCTGAAAGTTTCGTTGGCCGAAGGTAAAATTTAACCTTTCTTTTGTCTATGTTATGGTGATTTTGGCTAGATTACTGAACTAATGATTCTGGATTGTTGAAGTCGAATTATTTCTTGTTAAAGGGAGGAATGATTTTGTTGGATTATGGAAAATTTGGGCTTTGAATGACATTAGTGATGGGAACACCGAGCTGTGGCTATGAGAAGGTTGGGTCGCAGCATAAGTCACCTCAACCTCAGTTGATTTGGCGGTAGGCCAGACCAAGGATCTCGCTTCGATGACCTCACCTCTGTCAATGAGAAAGTTTGGCGGCCTGCGAAGCAGAAAACTTGATTTGTGACGTAGAGAGTACAAAGTCATGGCTCAAGACTGTGTGGACCGCATTACGTTCTGGGTCCTTTGAGAGCCACAAACTAGGCCTTTGGGGTTGTGTTCTAGCTCTTTTAGGTCACTATGCAGGGCCAATTTTTGAGCCAAAAATATTTTTAAAAAATAAATTAAATTAAAATTTTTGGAAAATAAATATATCAAAACTTAACCCAACATTTGATGATTTTATATTTGGTTAGGGACCAAAAATTTAATTTAAAAATCATGGACAATTGGAATTGGATTTTAGATTATTGAGCTTTGGTCAGTGTAACCCACTTCGATATAAGAATTTAATTTGTGTATTGCATTACATAGTTTTCAAAAAATAATATTTTGAGATGTGTTCTCATATAAAATGACATGTCAATTTCATAGTTTGTCGGGTTTTCATTATATTATATAATATTCCATTGGGCATATTTTATTTAAAAATGCACATTAATCATTGGATCAACTTGGTCATGTGAACTGAGTTCGATCGACCCAAGTTGATATCCTATTTTACTTTACGCACATTTGACCTTGAGATGATGTGTTTGATTGTTGTTAACTAGATTAATGAGATGCTTGTATGTGTCATGTCTTTGGACGCAAAACCCTAAACCTAGTTAAGGTATTTCTGTGGCTTTCGCGATCGTCGAATATCGCCATTATTATGTGATATGTCTATGACATGGTATGTTTAGAGTCCGTGAGCGACTCTATTTTCAATGGAATTTTTAAATAATAAAGCAATGGTCTATTTTTAATTACGTACCACATTATACTGCATTGTTTTAAATGTGTGTTCTTCTGTACATTTATTTTTATAAAATATGATTTTGACCAAACATGCTTGATCATTGTTTTTTTTTGTTTAAATTGTTGAACATAAAACTTTATTCTTATTGAGTTTAGTAGACTCACCCCAACGACATTCATTCCAGGTCTTAGTTTGGAAGATCCTCAACTGCTTATGTAGGAGTGTGTTCAGCAAATATTCCTTTTTATACTTTTTAATAATTTTATTTGGGATTTATTCTTATAAGATTGAACTTTGTATATCACAATGTTGTATTGGGCCATGATTTAATTTTTATTTAAAGTCTTCCACTACTATATTGGATATTTAAAGTTACTGGTTTGGTGGCTCGGTTGGTTATCAGACCAGGTTACTCTCCATTTTGTCTCGGGTCCCTTTTGAGGCGTGACATAATTCTATTAATTTTGGGAGCAAACACTTGAGAATTTAGTAGTGAGATAATTTGGACTTTCGATCACTATAAATGAGATTGTTTAAGCATCTAGTAAAATTTTTAATTGAGTTAGAGTACTACTTGGAAGGCAACTTGAGGTCATTCACAAGAGAATGACAGTATTTTCCACCTTATATAGTTTGAAACTTGTCCATAAATATAAGACACTCTGAGGCTCACTCCAACAAATCAGGAATTGAAGCGAAGCCCTGCCAAATTCATTACTCAATTCCAAATCATTATTGAGCATGCAAACCAAACTCTCCTCATCCCTAAACTTGAGAGTTGTATTTGGGAGAGTTAGGATTTAAATTGCATTTTCAATTCATCACTTGTACTCAAACGCAAAGGGTGACGCCCCATTATAGTCAAAGAGAAAAGGGTGGCACCCTACAAATAGTCATTGTAAAAGGTTTGTTTGACACCCGTAACTCAAACATCACCAATCGGGGAGCTTGGGTGATTAAGGATCTCTAAGTGAAACGCTTGGAGCCAGACGTAGGGTGAGGTTGCCGAATCGCGTGAACAACACCGGTGTCATTTCTCTATCCCTACTCTCTTGGATTAATTGGATAATTATTGGGGTATTACCAAAGACGTATTCGTAATATTATAATTTATGAAAATTTATAGGATGATAATTAAGAATTAATTTGGAAGAAGTATAAAATGAGATTCATTGTTTTGGTTGGGATTAAAATGTTAGAGAGTGATTAATTAGAGATAAGTATATATTAAGTGAACGAATGGATTAAAGGAAAAACTAAATGGAAATTTGGAAGGAGAACCAGTTCATTTTGTTGGTTGGCTGGTCCGGTTCAGGCTGTGTTTGTTTGGTCCGGTTCAGAAATCAATTGAAAGAGGTGATTTTAGTTTTGATTTTGGCCTTCGGCCAATTCCTTTAGAGAAAGAGAGATAGACCCGATGAGAAGTTGAGAAAGTAAGAGAGCAAGAGAACAACGGGGTCAATGAGAGAGCTCTCGCCGGCAGGAGCATCGGGACGACTTCCTTTGACGGCGATGTCCAGACAAGCGGATGCAGGCGATGAGGAATGGCGACATCGGTGTCATCAGCTAGGGCTCGAGTTCGGGCTCCATCGAACGATGTTTTTCGTCGGCGTTTTGGGTTAAGCCAGCCGACCTCTCCTCCTCCTTTGCATTTCTATTGGTCTATCATTTGCAGGGAGTGTTTGTGGTATCGATTTCCGTTCGGCGTTCTCATGATGGTAGGGGTGCGGTTTCAATCGGGTGTGGTGTGACCCGCGACCCTGGTGCTCCGACTTGGTTGCAACCGAAGTCGGTTTGACCTAGTGGGACTGAACCGTGATCCACCAAGACGAATCTTCCACCCATTCCTTCCAGCTGGAATCGCACCCTGCGTGGTGGACAACCACTGGAAAGCTGAAGGAATTAGGGAATAATGTCAGAGATTGTTCGGAGTGGCCTCTAGTGGGTTGAAATGCAGAGGAGGGATAGAGACAGAGCAGAAAGGCTCTCGGGAGAGCTTGGGTTATGAGGTGAGATGCTCTCTGGAGCTGTGAAGGTTGGAGAAAATGTAGGGAAGAAACTGGGGATGGATGATGGCCTAGAGGTTGGAGCTCCTGGACTGCCCTCGGATATCCTATTGTTGAGTTTCCTTCTCTGAGGATTTTAGTTATTCAAATTACCTGTTTTGGTGTATCTTTTGCTGACTACACTTTAGCCTTTGGTTGATTCTGATCAATAATAGGATATATGCTCTCTGTGTTGTTTGGTTAGGATCGAAACTCTGTGGATATGGATGTATATTCTGTGGGATTGATTTATGAATGTAGCACTCTGTTGGTTATTTTGATGTGTTGCCCTCTGTTAGATATTAATTATTTATTGCCTGAAGTTGGAAGTGAAATCGTGATTTTGTTTGTGGGTTGCACTCTGTTGTTGGGATTAATAATCTGAAGCATATTATTGGACGTAAGAAAATGATAAATTATTGTTCTAAACCATGTTGGATGATAGAAATTGTGTATGAAATGCTATGATACTGGAAGATTTCTCTCTGCCGATTGTGATAGTCTTTGGTTGAGTCTACAACCATGAGTACATTGGAATGATCTGTCTACTGCCATTCTATTTGGATAAAAAGAATAATGAGCATGTTTTATTGGTTGCTAAGTTGTGAATGTTGGAATTTGTTAAGTGTTAAAGTGTGTAGAATTCAATGAGAAGTTATTAATGGATAAATGTGTTAATTATGAAGGTATTGGAAAAAGGAGAGAAGAAGGATAGTGATTAAGTGCAATACGTGAATAAAGTTTGAGGTAAGAAATTGGGTACATCTTGGCCATTCGGAGGCCCTACCCACAACTATGCGTGTGTGAATGTTATGTTGCTTTCCTGAAGTGCTTACTGTTGATAGTTGGTTTCTAGTTAATAGTTCCTTAGATGATTTCCTGTCGTATTTTCCTTTGTTGATTCCTTGCTGTAGGTACTTCCTGTGTTAGCGATAGTATGGATTGTTAGTACTCTGTAGTTTATTGTTACTCTGTGATATTTCCTTGATGATAGTTCGTAGACTCTTTGCTGTTTGATTTCCTTCGTTGTTGTTAACTCTGTGATCTCCTTTGTCTGTTAGCTTCCTGCAAGTTTATACATACTGTTGTTAAATTTCTGCAAATATTTCCTTTACTGCAAATGATTCCTGCAATTGATAGTGATGGTTGAGATGAAAGCAAAATAATTGAATGATAAATGGTTATGTGAAGTCTGGAAATGAGTTAAGAGTTTTATGTTGTTTTTAAATGTTTACTTGCGGTTTAGTCATTAAATACAAGTCATTACATTTTCATTCTTGGTTACTTGCTGAATAGTTATTAACTACAATCATATTTAATTAACTAAGTAGACCTGAGCATGTTTAATTAACTAATCAATTAACTAGTCTTTAAATAACCGATTCGAGCATGTTTAGCTAGCTGTTTAATTAACAACTAATCTTTGAGCATGTTAATTTACTAACTAGTTGAGCGTGTTAATCAATTAGCTGAGCATGTTTAAATTACATGATTATTTCTTGATGCATGTTAATTAACTAGAGCAATTAACTAAATTAACTAGAGTAGACTTGGGCATGAATAATTAACTAGTTTAATAATTTTAGCATGTTTAATTAATTCGCATGTCCAATTTACTGGCATGTTTAACTTCTTGAGCATATTGATTAACTAATTGGATGAGCATATCAATTTACTAGGGGAGCATGTTTAAGTAACTTAATCAATTCTTGATGTATAACAATTAATTAGAGTAGTTAGCTAACTAGAATAACTAATTAGACAAGCATATTAATTAACTAACTTATCATTAATTTCCAGTTAGCACGTGTATGATATTAGCAGCATGTTAATTAATTAGGTTGTCTGGCTAGTCAATTAAATTATTAATCGATCTATTCATGTTAGCTAGCTATTACTTGTGAAATCTACAAGCATGTTAAGTAACTATTAATCTTGAGCATGCAACCTTATTTAGGGTAACTTGCTAGAATAAAAATGGTAAATTTTCTCAAGCATGCTAAGTAACTAGGATAAAAGCATGTAATTAACTTTTGAGTATGTTAATTAAATTACGCTTGACTTCAAATGTATGTCGATTTCTAATTCCGTTATGATTATGTTATTATTGTGATTTTCCATATCTAAGCATACCTCTTGTTGTTTAACTAATTCTAAGATCGTCTCTTCATATGCTTTACTTTACGGGATGTTCCATTGTTATTATTTGCCTTTGTGTGCACTATTGAACTTTAGTTGTTACCTTCCATTATATGTTTTACTTCCTTTTATATGCGCAATCTCAATTACAGCTTGCTTTCATTTCAATACGATTGTCAATTACTTTCTTTTATATGCACGATTCAATTACTGTTATGTTACGTTATAATGCACCATGCATCATGGTATGATGAGAATGTATAGTCATGCATCATGTTAAACCAATAGAGAGTGCCACCCGGGGTGGTACTCGTACATGCATGAGTGAGGAAAAATGTTAAGAAAATGTTTAGGATGGGTGGGATACGTCTATCACTGGAATAAGGCCTTGAGGGCAAGATACACTTAAAGGGAAAAGAAAAGAAAAGGGAGTTGGTGTAAATGGGTAGTTCAGATCTAGCTTGGCAGCTAGGATACACCCCTACTGTGTTGGGAAAGGGACTAGTGTGCACACAGGAGGTTAGAAGCTAATCAAACTATGTCATTTCAAAGGACAACCTCTAATCTCCCACTTGATGTACGAGTAAAGAAAAGAACCAACAAATGACATAATGAAAGGATTGGTTTGGGTGACCCCCATTCCAAAAATGACTAAAGAGAAACATAGCATACTGCATAAATCATTTTCCTTACTAAGCCTTTGGGCTTATAGTTTACTTGTGGTGTAGGTGTAGGTACTAGTACATGAAAACAAATGCACAGAATTAGGAGTCAATGCGAAAGATGATGAACAAATATTAAAGCAAGGATGAAAGATTTGCACATGTGGGACTCATGGCTGGCCAGGCTAATGAGGGTAGAAGAGAACTCGGGTGTAATTAAATTAAGTTTCATTGTTTTGTATTCAAACTCTTTACGCTTCCGCCATGTTTTCAATAAATGATTTTAAAAGAGGGTTTTTAACGGTCTGGTTTGACACTTTGATATCATACTAAAAAGGTTTTAAATAAAGGTTTTAGCCATTTAATAAAAGTTTCAAATTTTAGCGAATTTTTTTAAAGGAAAAATGAAAACCGGGTCGTTACAGGTTTTGCAGATAAGCTAAGTTTTGATCTATGTTCTTGATTTTCAAGTTTAGGTTTTTTTGGTTCTGAGTTTAACTTTGGAAATCTTGAATTTGTGTAAATACTAAAATGTTTGGGTATATATGAGTTTATGCAAGAGTTTAGACTGATGGAAGGTGAGAATCTGTGAAAGGGACAAGTTTTTCCTCGCATTTTTGTGCTGGATGGTCGTCCCCAGTTGAGCGCTACTATAGGTCCGATTGACTGTAGGATTATTTTGAAGGCCTTTGGCGACATCCCTCCCCAGCATCCAAGAAGCGAATGTATGTTCTATACTTCCACGGAAGGGGACGTCTATTCCATACATCCGTTCTGCGCATCTGCAGGAGTGGACGTCTGTTTTGCACGTTTGCAGGAGTGCAGGACGTCTGTAGAGGCCCGAACATCCACATTGAATTCCACATGAGTGCGAACATCTGCTGGTGCGCGAGGCATCCATGATGGATGTCTGCACTGGACTAGCTGGCTAGTCCAGTAGTCTGTTGTATAGACCGGATGACCATGACTATATTAGCCTAGTAGTCTGCTGTATAGACCGGATGACCATGACTATATTAGTCCAGTAGTCTGCTGTATAGACCGGATGACCATGACTATATTTTGGATCAGATTTTTATTGCCACAGCGAATTTTGCAGCCGTAGGTCTTTTACTTTTGATTTTAATTTCTAGTCCTAGTATAAGACCAATTCCTTACTTTTCCTAGAGTTTTGAGAGAAACTCACCATGGTTGACTCTATTATAGGTTCTGACCACTTTGTGGACTTTGAGCCAATTCCCGATGAGATTGTTGCTCCGATTGGTAAACAAAGTCGCCGAAAAGGTGGGGATTTTATAATTTATTGCATTGCATTACATCATGGTTTTCTAAACTTTATTTTGTGGGTTGCCACATATGAAAACCTTATTCGACAACATATCACTTTTTATGCGATATATACGTGAGTTTTACACGTTTCTTTTACGTGCATGGTATTTCATATATTGATATGATATTGATACACAAGGATTAATGCTCTTAGTACTTTGGCAGGTCAAGGTGTCAAAGTATCACGATGTTATCACAATACATCTTTTACTACATGAAGATGTTTTGTTTGTGCGTTGTGTGAAAATGGATAGTAGGGCTGGGTTTCGATTCCCTAAACCTGATGAAGGTATATATGTTTTGGTTTGTGTTGTCGGTGACTGGTTTGATGACAACCCCTCTGAGGGGCTAGATCTTCGGATCACACTCATAGTTCTTCCTCTAGGCTCATGAGGCATTGTCATCTTCAAATTGCTGCCTTTCTATGTGTTTATATTGGAGGGGTCCTTTTGTGACCCTGCTTTTTCACATACCTTTGTTTGACTTGTGAAAACAATGTAGATTTATTTTACTATAGTTTGCTAGGTATCCAACGATGTTTTGATGATTGTCTCATTGGTAGCTCATATAGCCTATTTTGATGGTAAATGATGTTTTGAAAATGATTTTATATCCATGCACAAGTATAGTATTGATTTTGATCATGGTTTTGACGAGAAAAGATGAAACCAGTTTTACATGCATTGCATTTAGTCTAAGTTTCCTATTGACTTAGTCATTCAGCCCAACAACCCCTTCCCTCTAGGTAAAGGCAAGGCTAGTCAGGTGTAGCAGTTGGGTGGCAGAGTTTCTGTTTCCTTTCCCTTCCCATGAGTTTTTTAGTTTGTCTCCCAGTGAGGACTTTAGTAACTATTTGGGTCTGTATTAAATATTTGTATATTGTCGCACTTTGAGTTGGATGCACAATATTTAATTTCACTTATGCTATTATTTCGCATGATCAATATGTGAACCCAGGCCCATCAATTATGCTATTATTTTGCATGATCAATATGTGAACCTAGGCCCATCTCATGTGGGCTACGACTTTGATTTGTGCTCAAGTCTTCTGCTATGAACCAAACTTTGAGCTGAGTGATCGAGTTATCTCCGAGGATCAGCTTGCTCAACTAGGCTGTAATACCCCGAATTTTGAGTTATATTAAAATTAGGATGATCATGGAAATATGTGATGATTATTGAAAATTTAATAGGAAATTATGGAATTTTATGATGGGATTATTATTTGCATAGGAAGTATTAATCTTAAGGGAAGGATAAAAAGTATTTTGGAAATTATGTTGGGAGTGTTGTGTTTTATTTTGGTGAATAATTAGAAGGGGAATTAAGGATATATGGGTTATTGGCGAACTGCTAGAAATAGAGGAATAGGAAAAAGAAAATGCTAAGATTTGAGAGTGTATTTTTGGAAAACCATAATTTGGTTATTAACCCATTGCTAAAAAAGAAAAGAATTTATTTACCGTCTTTTAAATGGCTTTAAGAATGCAAAGTCTTCCGCTATGCAAAAGTTTTAATTTTTTGCGATTTCTAAAATGCCTTATAAAAATGTCATGTTTTAATAAAGGAAAACTGGGTCGTTACAAATATGTATCAGAGCACCCGAGTTTTAAAATCGATTCTATACACTGCCTACCAGCACAAGCTTCGACATGAAAATGCTTCATCAACGGTAAGTGTGATTATGTTTTGAGTATCAAGCTTTTAAATTATTTCTTGTGTGAAATTGATTTCATAGGAATGTATGAGTGGACGAGATGAGTTTGTTGCGCGTTTGTTGGAAATTGTAGAAAGGCAGTTTCGCTATTTGCAATGGTTCATTGTGCAAGAAAAGGAAAGGAATTTGCTGGGGAAAGCAGAAAACCATATTAGGAAAGGGGAAGAAATTATTATGAAGGTTCTACTATAGGTAAGTAATGAGAAAGAAAGTCCCTGGGGTATGATGCAACCTTGCAAAGGCCCAACACAGTAAGGAATGTAATTTGTTTTGCTTGGGCATTAGGCCCCTACATCACAAGGTAGTATGAATTGTTAATGGATATGTTTGTGATTTTCCTTACTGTGGTGGCCATGAAATTCACTGCTTTAATTTTAATGGTTACTGTTAATCCAGAAGTTAAGAAACTCATAGAGGAACTGTTAATGCATATTGGTTACTGCTTAAGTCCATAAGTTGACAGTTTGTGTATTGTATAAAGATGTAGCAATGAGAAATTCAGTTTTGAGATATGGCTGTTAATGGAATTGACTTAGAATCTCTGTGATCTCTGTGATTTGGTAATTGTAATTCTATGGACCGGTTTGTTATGCCTGACACAGGAACCAAAGATAAATGACTGTGGTCTGGTTTGTTATGCCCGACACAGATGTTTGTATGGTTCAATTTGATACGCTCCACATATAAACAATAAAAGACAGAAATAGGAAACGAATGTTTATATGGTCCGGTTTGATACGCCCGACATATAAACAGTAAAAGACAGAAACAGTAAGCAAATGTTTGTATGGTCCAGTTTGATACGCCCAACATATAAGTAAACGAATTAATAATAAAAGACATTAATAGTAAAAGAGAAATGAAACAGAAAACCTCATGCTATGTTATAGAAATTGTATGTGAAATTCATGTTTTACGTTTATATCATGTACTGAGCGTTAGGCTCATAGTTAGGTCCCGTTGATGTAGGTAAGGAGCCGATGAATGGATAAAGCTGTTAAAAGACGAAGCTGGTTGAGTATTGCTATGTGGATGTTTGTACTGTTGACGACATTGACCTGTGGTTATGGCTTATGGAAAGGAATAAATGTTTTATGATTTCAAATAAATGTTTTAAGTTAATGTGTCTATTTAAATGTTTATTTAAACAATAGATTTGGTTTAAATTGTAAAAGACTTCTGCTGTATGTTTTATAAGATTAAGACTTCCGCTGTTTATTACTCTGATGTTCTATAAAGTAATGGTTTTAAAGAAAATAAAAACTTTATACCGAAAAAGGTTACGGGATGTTATAGTTATACTGTGAGGAATTTAAGGTGGATGAAGAGAGTTGTTTTGGGGTTTAGAAAATGAAGTTGCATAGTTTGTATGTAGAGCAAATTTTGTGGACAAAATTTTATTAGGAGGAATGTAATACCCCAAATTTTGAGTCATATTAAAATTGTAACATTCTGTAACCTTTTTGCCGTATAAAACTGTCGATCTTTTAAAACACTTGTGAGGAAAAACCAGAGTAAACAAATAGCGAAAGTCTTAATCGTATAAAACTCAGAGTAACAAAATGCGGAAGTCTTGATTTAATAAAACCATATCAAATCACAATTTTAATGAAATGCCATTTAAAACAAATCGACGTTAATGTTTAACAACCACTTAAAACATTTATCACAATAAAACAATATTTAAATATTCAAAGTACTTAACATATTAAAAACATCACGAGCCATAACCCACCAAGATCAACATCACCAACAGCATAAACAACTCAACATGGCAACACCCCATCATCTGCATCCTCAACAACCTTTATCCAATCATTAGCCCATTACCTACATCACAGAACCTAACTATGAGCCCAAAGCTCAGTAAGTGATAAAATACACATGCAACTTTTTAAGTCCGTAAGCAGTTTTCTATTTTCCTTTTCATTTTCGTTTACTTTTACATATTAGTTTCTTCTGCCTTTTATTGTTGTTTCTTTCTTTTTTTTCTATGTCGGGCTTAATCTACCGTACCACAAAAGCAACAATTTACTTATCTTTGGTTTCTGTGCTGGGCTTAACCTATCGGACCACAAAAATAACTATTTACTCATATTTGGTTTCTGTGGTGGGCTTAACCTTCTAGTCCACAAAAACAGATAATTACGTTTATTCTGTTTAATTTAGTTACATTTCAAAATAATGCAGAAAACCATTTTCGTGTGCTTTGGGAAAATAATGATTCAAACTCACAATTCTATCTAAGATGTCTATCAAACTTATCTTTAAGACATGACCAATTCTTGACTAAGAAACTGAACTTAAGTCTAATAAACATGCAATTAACATCAAGCAAACAATCAGTAGTACATTCTTGAAATAACAACATGATCATAACCTAATCATCTAGTAAATGCAAGCATCAAACAACCCTAATTCCCGTGATGTAGGTCCTTTCAAACAAAACACATGCAGTACCATTTACATGGAGTCCTTAACTTTAAAGAGTTAGCACTTAAAGTTTCTTCACAATTCCTATTCATAATTAAACACATATAGACATCAATAATTACTTCCCAATAATAGAGTCCCCAACTTCTATCTACAAGCATTGAGTAATCCGATACCCAACATAGTAGAATAATAACCTAGATTATTAAACCAACATATTTTCACGAGTCTCAACAAAAAATTCAAACCAGATATCCAACAACATAATTTCCTTAAGCAACATGATCAATCAAATAGATTAAATCCAATTCAACCGAACCTATTTCCCAATTCAATAAGCAATAGAATATAACCTTAACCAATCAAATATAACAAGAGTCTAACCAAACAACATGCCATTACCCATTTAGATAGTTTACTAAAACAGAACTCACAATAAGCAGAACTTCCAGTTTAATCATTTAACCATGTCCAACACTCAAAACTTAAATGAACAGCACATATGTATAACAACCTAACACATGCCAGAATCTGTTTAAACCCCCCAAGAATTTTGTTATAACATGAATATTATACCAACTTTAACCAAGTCTCAAGTAGAAAATCAAAATCAACATAATATCACCTTCATCACAATCATCCAATAGAGATCAAATTGGGGAGAAACTATTACCTTAAGCACCTGAGAACTTGAAACCAAAAGAGAACTCCTTTCTCCAGAATTTTTTTTGACTTTCCTTCTCCTTTTCCCTCCAAATTCCTTGCAGCACCTTCTCTCTCTCTGTCTGATATCCTGTTTCTCTCTAAAAATCACATAATACTTTGTGCTCAAACCCTAACAATTCACAGATTCTCACAAAGTCTCTCCCAATTTCTCACAGTCTCTCTGTCTCACTTTCAAACTCTCTCAAACCTTCTCTCTTTAACCTTCACCCAACTTTCACAAAGAAACTCACTAGAATCTCTCTCTAACTATCTACTTCCCATGCTCGCTTTCTTTCTCCAAAATAATACAACTTCTCCTTCTTTGTCTATTTATAGAACATGACCATCATCTCTTCAGCATCCAAATGAAGGTGAAGAGCCAAGGGAGAGACGATTTGTGTATCCATGAAGCACCAAGAGTTGAGCCATTTCATTTCCAGGCAACTGTTTATCCATTTCTAGACAACTCTCCATATCGCTAGTCCATCAACCTCCTTTATGTGATCGACCGCCATAACTCTAGAATCATAACTCTCTTCAACGCTTGTAGATTGAATCCCTTTGGATGATCGACCGATAATCTGTAATTTTACTACTCAGAGAATTACTGGTCGATCAATCACCTTTGAACGATCGATTGGTACCACTTTGTCAGCTCTCTGTAAATAATATCCTTTGGCGCCAGTCGATCAATCCCCTTTGGATGATCGACTGATATAACTAACCTTTGCTACATAAATGTTTTACAACATTGACAATCTACCGCCCTCCTTCCAATCGATCAACCGCCCTGTTATTTCTTCTTCTTCAAACCAATATATCCTAAATCGGCATATATATATATCCATAGTAAACTACCTTATTCCAAATCATCCAAATTATCCTTAAATTTATCCTCCTATACATCAAGGTGTATTATCTAAAATTCTTCCTTCACTTTATTCTTTACTAAACCCAATATACCATTAAAGGTTAACAACCTTATTATTCAAAATCTTACTATATCTAAATATATTTTCTCTTACCAATACTCAAATTATCCAAGTCAATCATCCACCTAAACTTAATATGAGCATAGTTCGGGGTATCATAGTTCACTTTATCCAGATACGTTTCTCATGACCAACACCTTAATCATCCATTTTAGCTCATAATACCCCCAAAACCGTTACTTAAGTTGTATGCTTAGCATTACAAAGATTCGGGATATTACAAAAATTAGGATGATCATGGAAATATGTGATTATTATTAGAGATTTAATAGGAAATTGTGAGATTTTATGCTGAGATTATTAATTATAAGGAAAGGATAAAAGGTATTTTGGAAATTATGTTGGGAGTGTTGTGTTTTATTTTGGTGAATAATTAGAAGGGGAATTAAGGATATATGGGTTATTGGCAAAATGCTAGAAATTGAGGAATAGGAAAAAGAAAATGCTAAGATTGAGAGGGTATTTTTGGAAAACCATAATTGGGTTTTTAACCCTTTGCTAGAAAAGAAAGGAATTTTATTTAGCGTCTTTTAAATGGCTTTAAGAATGAAAAGTCTTCCAATATGCAAAAGTTTTAATTTTATGCGATTTCTAAAATGCCACATTTTGAGAAAGGAAAACCGGGTCGTTACACTTGGGTTTCTGTTAGGCCCACCTCTGGGTTGCAACAGGTAGACCATTTGAGGTAGGAATTTATTTTATGTACAACATTGCATTGTTTTCTTAAACTTATTTTGAGACATGTTCTCATATAAAAGTGACGTAACCATTTGAATGACTCATTTTTTTTTCATATTATCTATTTTGTTTTCACTACACACATTTAAAATTGAGCATGCATATTTAATTTCATTGATAAGCTTGATTGTGTGAATCAAGGTTGATCAACCCATGTGAGGGTCATGTTTTTCCCTTTCACACATTTGACTATTGGAGTATGTGTTTGATTTAATTGTTAACTAGGTAATCAGACAACTATATGTTTCGTGTCCTTGGACGCAAAACCCTGAACCTAATCAGGGTCGTTCGTAGCTATCGAGATCACTAAGTATGGCCGTTATTGTTTCTACTGATGACATGGTATGCTCAGAGTCCATGAGTGACTCAATTTTCACAGAAATTCATAGTAGTGAGTTATTTTATTTTACATACCACACTATAATAGATTATTTTAAAAATTTACCCTACTGTATTTTGTTCGATACTGCACAACCCATTTTAACTAGCATGCTCACATATTCTTTTTATTATAATGTTGAATATAAAGTTTAACTCTACTGAGTTAGTCGACTCAACCCATATGACTCCCTCTCTTTTTAAAATTTAATTTGGAAAAACCTCAGTTGCCAGAGTAGGAATGAGGTCAATGATTTATTTTTCCTTTATAGTTATAGTTTTCTTGAGAAACTTTATTTGTGAGGTTAGACATTTACTTTAGTTTTTAATTTCCTTACAATTCTAGCACATTTTTCTACTATGAACTTATATTATTGCTTCATCTTTGATGTCACTATTGGACTCTTGGTTTAACCATTTTGGTTTGGGCTATGGCTATTTCATTTAATTTGAATCTTCCATTGCTCCTTGAAGTAATTAAGTTTAAAAAGGGTATAGTGACTCAGTTCGTTTTTTTTTTGGGCTAGGTTATTCCTCATTCTGTTTTGATTCTCCTTTGGGGTGTGGCATAAATTTTGGTATCAAAGCCAGGTTACCATTTTGAAAAGTGACACTAGTAAGATAAATGGTGTAGTAGTGTACAAGTGAGTTTTTATTATTGTGTTTAAGGATGTGTTCTAATCCAATTATTAACTTTTTTGTATTTTAGAAAATGTCTCCGAGAAGAGTTCCTAGAAATCGCGCACCTGCTGCACCTACTATATAGACTGCTGAGTTGCAGTCTGCTGATCCTATTGTTACTTTGAGCGATATGCTGCAGAACGTGTCTAGAGATAGTAGCAGTCAAGATCCAGCGACTCACCATATAAATTTATTTATGCAGTTTGGACGTTTGAACCTATAAGTGTTTGTTGGTAGAACTGACTCTCAGGGCGCTAAGAATTGATTGAGAATGACGCATAAGAGTTTGATTACAATCAATGTTTTGATTGAATATTGAGTTGGGTTTGTATCCTTTTATTTTGAGAAAATGGTTGAAGTCTTGTGGAAGTGTTGGATATTGGATTACCCATTGGATCTCATGACATGGAGCTAGTTGGAGACCATTTTCAGAAATAATTACTATAATGCTTGTTATCATCATAATATAATTAGTGCCTACCATGATCTAGAGCAGAAAGATCTTACTATGTTGAAGTATTATGCAAATTTATGGAGCTGCCATAGTGTATTAGAGACATGGACCCTATTGATAAGACGGTAAAATTTAGGAAAAATCTGAGGCTGAAGATCCATCATCAGTTATCAGCTATGAAGTTCAGCTCTATTACTGAGACGGTTGTTGCTACCCAGTGGGTTGAGACTGACTTTGATTAACAGTTTGGTGTATACAAGAAAAAAAAAGGAAAGAATAAGCAACCAATGGGAGGCAAGATGACCTGGAAGGATCAAAAGAAAAGTCAGAATAGGGGTGGTCATACACTGAGTGGTAGACGGTCTATTGGAATTGTAACATCTCAGTTTTTCTTACAAGTTAAAACTTATAATTTAAAAGACATTTATCCTTTATAAAATTACAGCGGAAGACTTTTCTTACTAAAACCTTTGGAACTTATTAATATAAAAAAAATGCATAGTTAAATTTCCTTTCGTTAAACTATTTAAAATCTAAAATCATTTCATAGCTCAAAGAAAAGAACATTTTACAATCTTTAAAACGTTTATAAAATCATTACATTTTCTTTTTAAACCATTAGCCTCGCCAGCCACCAAGTCTGCAACATACAAATGCTCCATCCACTACTCCTATCCTTACTTCCATGCATACCTATATCATAAGACTTAAACTATGAGCCTAACGCTCAGTAAGAAGTGAAATAAAATATAAAACATGCAATGCATTTATTGAAATCGTTTTTATAAATCCCTTTTCTTATTTTAGTTTCCTTTCTTTCTTTTCCATGCACATCCATGCACTAAGTCCCGACATCAATCAAAGACTTATTAATCATATTACACCTATCCCGACATCAATCAAAGACACATTAACCATTATACACAAGTCCTGACATCAATAGAAGACTGTAACCATTATACACAACTCCCGACATCAATCAAAGACTTTAGCCGCTATACACATCAATGTATAATGTATAATGCTTGTTAGCTATTGTGCATATCAATGCACAATGACCCATCAATCCTGGTAAGTAGCACCGGCATGAACCAAAAGCTTTGCTAGCGGTTGTATACATCAGTGTACAACAATTGGTTCCGACATCAATCAAGAACGCACTAGTAGCCATGCGCATCAAGGCTAATGGCCTCACTAACCATTAGCTGGTCTATCTCGGCATCAATCAAGGAAAAACTAACAAACTCAAACTTTTCAGTCATTTAGCTTTCATTTCAATTATCAATTATTTAGTTTAAATGTTGGGAAATCTATTTATATTTTATGCAGGAAAAATCGATTTACATTTTGAAAAATAGTAATGTATGAATGCACACAATCACTACATCCTTGATCAACTACAGAATCACAACTTAGATCTAACAAACAACTATAAAACAAACAAGCATCAAGACATCTCTAAGTAAGACATAATCACAACCTAACATCTAACCAAGCATCACATCTAACAACACCTTAACATCTCTAAAAGTCATGCTATACCTAACATTTAACCAAGCATCAACCTAACATCTAACAGCACCTTAACATTTCTAAAAGTCATGTTATAATACTCCACCATTACGGCAACCAAGGGGAATTATCATTCAATGAGTCCAACAATTTATCCAAACAATTTCCAAGAGTAATTCCATACCAGAACATATAAAAATTCCTTAATTCAACCATGTCTTGAACTTAGCATTTTATGTCGTTAACGGGATAGTGGTTTATCAAGTGTCAAGGAGTACTTTCAAACTAATAGCTTTTACTTATTTTATAACTAAACATATTCAACACCACAACCATGCCAAAGAACACTACCAGACCACATATATAAAATCCTCAACACGTCTAAGAGTACTCCAAGGGATTTACAACAACATTCAATTATCTAAGAGTTTCTTATTAACCTTAACAGTATAGATTAATCCTTAACTATCAGGACACTAAACGCAACATAACAGAATCCATCTTCACTAAACTTTATCAATGAGCAGAATAATAACCTTAATAGCATGCTCTTAAACTAATAGTATATCAATTCTAATAGAGGAAATTCATTACCGAAACCATTACCAAAACAATAAATAACCAAGCAACGCCCCTTAATTCTTGTGATGTAGGCCCTTTTGGGCAAAGCACATGCAAAACTTCTAACCTCAATTCTTTGGAGAAGGTGAAGACACTCCTTTAAGTTCTTCTTTAGGCTTTCAACTTCTCCCTCTCTGTCGTTTCTTCATGATTTTCCCTAGCAGTCTCTCTCCTCCTGTCACAGTTACTTTCCTTCTCAATTTTTTTCACTGCCTTCTTCCTTCACGGCACCTCATCTTCTCCAGGGAGGTAAAATCTCCTCACGGCCCTTTCGTTTCCCTTTTAAAACCCTTCCTCTGAAACTCTCAAGATGACTCCTCTCAATCTTCAGAAAACTAAAAAGTAGAAATGACTCATAAAGAACACTAGAAGGGCAAAAACATGCAGGAGTCACCAGAGGAATTTCTCCCCTCTTCATTCTTCTTTCAGATGTTCCTCACAGTGCTCCTGACTTCTCTTCCTTTCACTGATCCACTCTCACACACACCCAGTCACACAGCAAATTCCAGAAACCCAAAGAACACAGGAAAATGCAGAGAGAAGTTTGAGAAAAACACAAAAAAAACCTCCTCTTCTTCTGCCAGTCACTCTCTCTATATACACTCATAACCTTCAGAGGATGATGAGGAGACATGACCAATGAGTTTACAGGCGACTCCTCAAGCTTCCAACATCGATTACACATTATTCTATCTAACAGTTCAAGTTCTTGTTGATCGTTTCCATGGTCAAGATCGACCGTTGCCTCCCACTGATCAACCACAACTTTGATTTGCTAAATTATGGGTCGATCATCACCCTATTGACTGATGTTCGACTGAAAAACTCATTTTTTTTCAAGGCCAAGATCGACCACCATGCTGCTTCACGATCAACCGCAAGCCAATTGCTTCAATACATATATATATATTCTTTAATAAAACCTGACCACGACTTCACCACCCCTCCTAACATATATCATTTAATCTCTGACTTTACTTCTAACATCATTCCCTTTTTAACTCTAATTATCTTTAAGTAAATCTCCAACCACTTTTAATAATTCTCAACAACCACATTATCCTTAAAATGCAACAACTCAGAATTATAATCAATATATCCAAATACATTTTTCCTTGACCAAATCATCCCGTTTCACGTCAAATTCATCATGTTTAGCACTATGAAAATCTAAGGTATTATAGGTATACCTTATGCTGGTGGGCATTTAGGCCCGTATGACTGTCACACTTGTGGGAAACCTGGACATCTGAGAGGAAAGCTAGAGTCAGCGTAATCATTTTGAACCATAGACTTTTATTTCTCCACAACCAACTGGCTATAGACCATTGTATTAGCATCAATATCAACCGACTGGTGCCAACTTTCAGAGACCTATTGAGTACCAGGAGAGTTTTGCATTTATCTATACTCCTTCTGAATCTACTAGTCATATGGCTGGGTTAGCCCCCATATCATCGATGGTGACATAAAAGTAAAGGAAAAAGTGACTGGTCAAACATATACAATTTTTGGATTTGAAGCCTTTAACTAGACTGGCCTGAGAGTTACTGTTGGTATGATCTCTATCTTCACTACTATTGCTCATGAGTTATTTTATAATGGTGTAACACATAGTTTTGTTTCTGCATCGTTTGATCACTTATTGGGCGTGAATATAGAAAAGTTAGAGAATTCCCTATTGTTGAGCATTTTATGAATAAGCAGTATGAGATGTCTTCTATTGTCCACTTAGCGGTTCTCATAATTGGCGTTTATGAGCTATCAATTCATTTGATAGTATTACCAATGAAACAATAAGAAGTGATCCTAGGTACGGATTGGTTGAGACAGTAAAAGGCTAAAATCGATTGTTGCTGGAGAAATATAACTCTCACATTAGTCGATGTTCAAATTTTAGTACATTCATGTATTGTTCAAATGTTCCCTATAGACTCTGTTTTACGAGTTTGTTTGGGTTGTCAGAGGAAATTAAAGATTTATGAGAGTATTTTTGCTATTAGCAAAGACCACATTTTGGTCAGACATGATCTAAACTCGTTGATAATCTTTGATTTTCCTGATGTTTTTCTCGAGGATCTGCCTTGATTGCCACCCAACCATGAGATTGAGTTCTATATTAATTTAGTGCCAAACACAACTATGATTTTGATAGCTCTGTATCATATGGATTATGCTGAATTGAATGATTTGAAAACTCCGTTAAATGATTTGTTGCAAAAAGGGTTCATTCGAAATAGAACATCCCTATGGGGTGCACATATTCTTTTTGCAAAAAAAAGTAAGATAGATCTTTGAATCTACATATTGATTACTAAAAATTAATTCACGTAATAGTTAAGCACAAATATCCCATGTCAAGAATTGATGACCTATGTGATTAGTTTTTTAGCAAAACTAACACTACATAAGTGCATGTGTCACAAACCAAGTAGTAAAGATTAAGTAGAGTATTGCTCCCACGAAGATAAGTTTAACACAATTTTATGTCTAAGTAAAACAACAAATAAAATAAAAATCGATTGGAATGGTGAAGTGGATGTTAAGTAATTGAAATAAAATGCAAATTAGCAATTAAGAGGTTCATATTAAAAGGAAGTGGTTTGGAATTGATTTCCCTACTTATGTAAGCTTTATTACTACTATAGAGTGTTGCATAAATTTGTTGAATGCCTTAGAATCTTCTTTCTAGTTCAAGACTCCATCAAGTTGCTTCATAATTTTATTAAATAATTTCTTCTAGACTTATGAAAGATAAATATCTTAGAAAATTTAATTTAGCATCATTCTAACATGTCATGTGATTCAAAACAACAAGATATGTAAATGCTATCCTTACACAAATCAATATTGGTCTTGAATTCCTAATTACCAGTAAGTACAATACGAATACGAGTAATTATTTATGTCAATCGACTCTAAATAAATTAACCATTCAAATCATATTGAAGTATTCAACTTCAATTTTGCAACAAACTTTAGCAAACGAAATAAATTCACATAATTTAGCATTTTCTCCTCCTAACCAATAGGAAAGTTTAGCCCATAACTATAGTAAGATACATTACACAAAGTTTGGAATTAAATATAAAATTAGAACAAAAAATATGTAGAATGTTCTTATTCTAATGTTGCATGATGCCGTGACAATGGCTGCATTCAAAATAATCACAGTGACGAATAGAAGCTACAACCAATGGATTCTCTGATTTCTTCTTGGTTTTCTCCAACTATCGTTGCAAGAAAACTTCCTTTTTTTGTGTTGGATTGTCTCTCTCTCCCTAACTCTCTTTTGATCCAAAAGTTCCTCTCCTTTTATGTCTTAAGTTGCTCCTCTTTTTCTTCCATTATTCCCCCATTAATTTGGCCCACTAATTTGGCCATCTAATTTCCTCCTTATCTAACTTGGATGTTTTGAAAATTTCCTTTTTCATCCAGCTACAAATTTAGATTTGAATTAGATTCTTATTTTTCTCAAGATTTCCTTTTCTCTCTCATCTCTAGAATCTTCTATGTGATGAAGAATTTAACTTCCCTTTTTCTTGATAAGTCTCCACTTTGTTTTTCTGCAATCAAATATTTTTCCCATTATGAATCTATGTTAAATACCGTTTTACATAAGTTTTGCCATAAAAACATATTCTTTTATATATAAACATGTGGTTGTAGCATTTTATGACAAAAATATAATTTTTATTAATTGCATCATCGATTTTAAACAATATTCATATAAATTATATTTGCAAAATAACTCTTTTAAAAGTCATCAATCAACTTGGAGGGTTTATGTATTTCTCGAAGATCAATTTGAGATCGGGATATCACCAGCTGAAATCCAGGAAGATGTTCATAAAACTGTCTTTTGGACTCGATATGGGCATTTTGACTTCTTGTTGCTTTCGTTCGAATTAACTAATACACCAACTGCCTTTATGAATTTAATGAATCGAGTTTTCTGACCATATCTTTATCATTTCATGATGATATTTATCGATGATATTTTAATATACTCAAAGTCACATGATGCACATGTGGAGAATTTGAAGATCGTTCTACAGGCATTATGTGACCATCAGCTTTATGCTAAGAGAGAAATATTGTTTCTGGATGACGGAAGTGAGATTTTTGGGCCACGTTGTTTGGCTAAGTGGTATATCTATGGATCAAGATAAAGTTGAGGTAGTGTTGGAGTGGAAGCCACCTAAGAACATTACCAAAGTGCATAGCTTCTTGGGTCTAGCAGGCTATTATCGTCGATTTGTAGAATTCTTCCACTGCTATATCGTTGACTCAGTTGACCATAAAAGATGTAAAGTTTAGTTGGGAAGGTAAATGTCAGACAGCTTTTGAAGAACTGAAGTATAGATTCACTACTACACGAATTTTAGTAATGCTTGGTGAGAGTTTATCACATGCAGTGTATCTAGATGCATATGGTGTTGAACTGAGTTGTGCTTTAATGGAGTAGGATAAGGTGGTGGCCTATGCTTTTAGACAATTGAAGATGCATGAACGAAATTATCCTACTCATGATTTGGTTGGTAGCCATTATCTTTGCCCTTAAGATATGATGTAGTTATTTATATGGTGCAAAATTAGAGATATTTTCTAACCATAAGAGCTTGGAATATTTATTCACATAGCGTGATTTGAACTTCTTGTAGCATCGGTGGATAGAATATATGGAAGATAATGACTTTTCTTTGGAGTATCATCTCAAAAAGGTCAATGTTATAGTTGATGCCTTGAGTCTCCATCCTTAAGGTTCCTTTTCGTGTCTTGTGCTGGGTCCCTGGAAGAGATATTTATTTATTAACCATTTTGAGCTACAATATGAGGAAGATGATCAGTCAACCTAAATGTTTAATTTGGTAGTGGCTCCTTCACTTCTACATAATGTAAAAAATATGCAGTGGTCTAATGATAAACTAAAGGAGAAATTTAATCATATTCAAGTTGGTGAGTACTTTGAAGGTTTGAAGGTCATTCCTGATGGCTTTATAGTTTTCAGGGATAGTGTTGTGGTATTGAGTGATCCAGGTTCGAGGCAAGTAGTTTTATCTAAGAGTCAACTCTGGATTTGTTATTAATCTCAATTGTACTAAAATGCATCATGAGTTGAAGCGTCAATTTTGGTGGGTGGGAATGAAGACAAATATCTTTGATTATGTGTCTAAGTGTTTGACTTGTTAGCAAGTTAAGGCTAAACATTATAGACTAGCTGGATTTATGTAGTCTATACCTATCTCTAAATGAAAATGAGATATGATTATTATGGATTTTATGACTGTCTTGCCTAGGGCTACACAAAGTTTGGATGTAGTATGGGTCATTGTTGATCGATTGATTAAATTGGCTCACTTTATTTATGTCAGAATGGATTTCTCTTTGAAAAGCTTAGCAAATTGTATATTAAGAATAACGTTCGTCTTCATGGTGTTCCTTCTAGTATTGTCTCTAACAAGGATCCAAGGTTTACTTCTAAGTACAACACATTATCTGTAGACAAATGGACAGTCTGAATGTACTATTTAGATCCTAGAGGATATGTTAAGATCATGTGTTCTGGATTTTTGAGAAAGTTGGGTGAACCATTTTTGATGTGCCACAGATTCCTTTGATTCACAATCAAGCACGAAGATTCTCTAACAATATTTTTTAGTGTTTATTTTGTAGGTGCTTAAAGGAGAAAAAGGATGAATTACATGTAAAACCCAAAAATTTTTAAGATAATAAATTCCACGTGTAATTTTTTTTTTGCGTTAAAATCGGTTATAACGTTGAAAAGTTGACCCAAATTGTCACGTAGCAACAATGTATGATTATTGGTCAATTAGTCAATAGATGGAAATTGAAAGTTTTCGAGCAGGAAATCTATTTAAGAAATAGGACTGTCGAATTAATTGGATCAAAAAACATCATTGGGTAATGTACAAAATAAATCAGAAATTGAAGATGGAAATAATTAATATTTGATGTTATGAGTGAGACTTTGGAAATAAGTTAATTAATATATGATACATATATTAATATATATGTGTGTTTATATATTAAATGGATATGGAGAAATGGTGGGCAGAAATCACGCTAAGGGAAAATTGGATAAAAGGAGAAAGTGAAGTGGGAGTGAAAGGGGATTGATTTGATTAAAATAAAATAAAGTAAAATAGAAGAAAGTGGGATTTAAAAAGAGGAGATGAATGTACGTAGGAGAAATAAATGAATAAAAGAAGAGAATTGAATAAAAAGAAATTTAGTAGGGAGGGATAAGAAAGTAATTAAATTAAAAGAGAAAGAATAGGGTTTTGAAAGAAAAGAGATGTGCGCCGTTTGAAAGAGAATAAAAAGGGAAAAGAAAGTGATTAAAAATAAAAAATAAAAAAAGAAGAAAAGAAAGGGGGAAGGAGAGAAGCTGCAGGAGAGAGTTTGGGAAGAAAAAAGATAGGGCATCATTTTCTCCTTCCCTGTTTGTCTTCAGCTGAGAGAGAAGAGGGAGACATAGACAAAAAACTTGGAGAGGGATGTTGAAGTGTAATGATTCATAACTAACAAATCTTTGACAAAGTCTTCACCAGTTGTTTTGATTGTTTCCTTAAATCTCGTGTAGTTTGTTAGTCCAAATAAGGGCAAATTTACAGTCATCTATTGCTCTTTTTTGTTGAGCATGAGTAGTAGTTTGTAAGTCTTTAAATAGTTGTTTACGTTGTGAAATAAATGTCTAGAACATGTTTTACTAATACACTTGTTGCTATATTTATTTCTTTTATTGCTTAGCATCTAACATCTGTGGTATTTAGAGCAAGTTCAGATCTAAGAAGACCTGTGAGTGAATACTTTCAATGGTGGGCAATGGTAGTTCAATGAGTATCTCTCAACCTGCAATCCCCATCTTCAAAGGTGAGTGCTACGAATTTTGGAGCATTAAAATGAAAAGTCTATTCAAGTCTCAAGATCTTTGGGACTTGGTAGAGAATGGATATGCTGATCTAGATGAAGAAATTCGATTGAAGGAAAATCGGAAGAAAGATTCCAAGGCATTATTATTCATTCAACAAGCTGTTCATAAGACTATTTTTTCAAGAATTGCAGCAGCTAACACTTCAAAGCAAGCTTGGACGATATTGCAAAATGAGTTTCAAGGCTCAAAAAAAGTAATGGTGGTGAAACTTCAAACCTTAAGGCATCAGTTTAAGACTCTGCTCATGAAAAGCAATGAATCCGTGCAAGATTTCTTGTTAAGAGCAACAATTGTTAGTCAAATGAGAGCCTATGGTGAACAAGTTACTGATCAAACTATTGTCTCAAAGGTTTTAAGGAGCTTATCTTCAAAATTTGATCATGTTGTTGCTGCGATTGAGGAGTCTAAGGATCTGTCTATATTCTCATTTGATGAATTGATGGGATCTTTACAACTGGAAGAGGAATTTGAAAAGACAACTGGAAGAGGATGAGGTAGAAGTGGAGTTCGAGGACGAGGCAATGACAGAGGTCGTGGAAGAGGCTAAAGTGAACCAGGACAGCCATATAGAAGTAACATTCAATGCTATCATTGCGGGAAGCACAGACATATCAAAGCAAATTGTTGGTATAAAGATGAGCAGATGCATCTTGCAGAAGAAAATGAAGAGAAAGAGGAAGAAGAAAGTAAGTTTTTTATGGCTCTTTATGATACTGATGATATGTCAAATGATGTTTGGTTTGTAGATAGTGGATGCTCCAATCATATGACAGGCATGAAGACAATGTTTAAAGAATTTGATGAGAACTATAAGATAATAGTGAGATTTGGAGATAATAAGCAGGTTCAAGTGGAAGGAAAAGGAACAGTTGCAGTAAAGACCAACAATGGTAAAGTTAAACTAATTTATAATGTTCACTTTATTCCTGGTTTGGCATTTAATTTATTAACTGTGGGGCAACTTATATGTAGTGGATATTCTGTATTATTTGATGATGGCTTATGTGCTATAAAGGAAAAGAAATCAGGGCAAATTATGGCCAGTGTTCGTATGACTGAAAATAACATGTTTCCACTTGAAGTCTCTGATGTGTGCACTTATGTGCTTGCTATTGATCAGAAAAGTGAATCAAAATTATGGCATTTGCGATATGAACGTCTCAACGCAAAGGGAATGAAGTTGTTATATCACAAAGGTATGGTTCATGGACTACCAAAAATTGATTCTCTTGATATGTGTGAAGGATGTATATATGGCAAACAAGTAAAGCATCCATTTTCTGTTGGAAAATCATGGAGGGCTTCAAAATGTCTTGAGTTGATACATGCTGATTTATGTGGGCCTATGAATACAGAATCACTTGGAGGAAGTCGATATTTTTTGTTGTTTACATATGATTATAGCCGAATGAGCTGGATCTATTTTCTTAGACTCAAATCAAAAACTTTTGAGCATTTCAGAAAATTCAAAGCCATGGTTGAAAAGCAAAGTGATGCCACCATCAAAATTCTTAGAACAGACAAGGGAGATGAGTTTTGTTCTAATGATTTTACTAATTTTTGTGAAACCTATGGAATACGTAGGGAAATGACAACTCCATACACAACTGAGCAAAATGGTATAGCAGAGTGGAAAAATCATACAATTGTCAAGATGGTGAGAAGCTTCCTAAAAGCTAAAGAGTTGCCAAATACTTTTGGGGCCGAAGCAATCGCAACAGCTATGTATTTGTTAAATATATTACCTACAAAGGCGGTTCTTAATTGCACACCACATGAAGCTTGGAGAGGTACAAAGCCATTAGTAAACCACTTAAAGGTTTTTGGTTGCCTTGCTTATACTTTGATAGATTCTCAAAATCGACATAAACTTGATGAAAAATCTGAAAAATGTATTTTCATTGGGTATTTGTTCTCAATCCAAAGCATATCGTATGTATAACCCTCTTCGTGGTAAAGTGATCATTAGCAGGAATGTGATTTTTGACAAAAATAGGAGTTGGAACTAGGAAAGCAAGCATGACAGTCCACAGATTCAGTTTCCAACCACTAACAATTCAGATTCTAGCAACACATTCAACAGACATTAGTCCAACAGATTCATCAAACACAATCTCTACAGATTCACCATCATCCTCCTCTTGTAGTAGTTCTTCCTCTGATGAAATGCCTCCACAGAAATATAGATCTCATAAAGAAATTTAAGAAACTTGTACTTTTGCTTTATTAGTTTCAGATCCTCTCACTTTTGCAAAAGTTGCAGGAAAAAAAAAAAGGAATGGTGCAAAGCAATGAAGGAGGAAATTATGTTAGTTGAAATGAATGAAACAATGAGAACCTTTGGGATAAAAAATGCTATTGGATTAAAATGGGTATTCAAGAAAAAAATACAATTCAGATGGGAGTGTACATAAGAATAAAGCTCGATTGGTGGCTAAGGGATACGCCCAACAACAAAGTATTGATTTTGATGATAAATTTTCTCATGTTGCTCGTTTTGAAACAATGAGAACCTTTCTAGCCTTAGCTGCACAACTACAATGGCTTATACACCAGTTTGTTGTCAAATCAGCCTTTCTAAATGGTGACTTGGATGAAGAGGTTTATGTTTTGCAACCAGAAGGTTTTATCATCGAAGGAAAGGAAGATAAAGTGTATAAATTGAGAAAAACACTATACGATTTAAAGCAGGCTCCACGACCATGGTACAGTAAAATTGACTCATTTTTCCAGGAAAATGGATTTAAAAGAAGAGATAATAAGCCTACCTTGTATTTGAAGAAGGAAGGTAACAATGATTTACTACTTGTTTGTCTTTATGTTGATGACATAATTTATATGGGCTCATCTCATTCTCTTATTGCTTAATTCAAATTGAATATGATGAAAACTTTTGAGATGACAGATTTGAGTTTGTTGCACTATTTTCTTAGGTTAGAGATTAAACAAGGAGAGGATGGTATGTTTATTTCTCAAAGAAAATATGCAGAAGATCTTCTCAAACGATTCAACATGCTGAATTGTAAAATGGTACTTACTCCAATGAATATTAATGAGAAATTGTATATTGAAGACGGTACAGAGAAAGCTGATGCAAAAACTTTTAGTAGTTTAAATGTGAGTTGATGTATTTAGCCCACACGCGACCAGATATTGTATTTTCTGCTAGTATGATTTCAAGGTTTATGCAAAAGCCTACAAAACAACATTTTTGGTGCTGCAAAGAGGATTTTGCGATACATAGCTGGAAATACAGCCTATGGAACTTGGTACTCTCATGTTCATCAGTTTAATTTAATTGGTTTCATTGATAGTGGTTGGAAAGGATCTTTAGATGATAGAAGAAGCACTTTTGGATATGTTTTTAACATTGGATCAAGTGCCATAACATGGGCTTCGAAAAAACAAGGAGTAATAGCTCTCTCTTCTTTAGAGGCTAATATATTGCAGCAACTTCCTCAGCTTGCCAAGCATTATGGCTTAGAGGATTGCTTGCTGATATGAATCATGAACAAAAGAAGGCAACATAATTTTTTTGTGATAACAGATCAACTATTGCTATCACAAAAAATCCAGCAATGCACAAAAGAACAAAACACATTGAAATTCAATTTCATTTCATTAGAAACTTGGTTGTAGATGGCTTGATAGCTGTGAAATATTGCAGCACTCATGAACAGTTGGCAAACATATTCACGAAGTCACTTCCTTGTCAAAAGCATGTCAAATTTAGAACTCAACTTGGTGTATGCAGTTATGAATCAAGGGGGAGTGTTGAAGTGTAATGATTCATAACTAACAAATCTTTGACGGGGTCTTCACCAGTTGTTTGATTGTTTCCTTAAATCTTGTGTAGTTTGTTAGTCAAAATAAGGGCAGATTTAATGCCGTCTATTGCTCTGTTTTGTTGAGCATCAATAGTAGTTTGTAAGTCTGTAAATAGTTGTTTACGTTATGAAATAAGTGTCTGGAACATGTTTTACTAATACACTTGTTGAGGAATATTGGGGATGATTTTGTTGTTCAACAATAGATGAGTCAGAGTCCTGTTTTGGTTATTAAGAATAGATGTTAAACTTAGTCCCAACATAGGATCCCCTCACTTTTTCTCGAGATGTATTTATGAGATTTTTCACATTTAACATGTCGTAGGCTTGGACGAGTTTGAGGATTTCGAGTCGACACCTGAGATAGTTTCTCCTTCGCATACGAGGAAGGACCGCCAACGAGGTAGGGGCTTTATACCTAGTTGCTTGCATTGCATAGTAGAGTTTTCAAAATAAAAACATATTTTGTGAATACCACATATGAAAAACTTAACAAGGATTGTTCAACGGCACGTCAGCCTTTTTATACTATATAGTTACGAAAGTTTTATACGTTTACTTTCGTGCATTGGATTTCATGTTTTTATAAGATGATTATAACCTGTTTGGGATGAATCCTCCTGATACTTTGGATGGTCTCGGTACCAAAGTATCAAGGGGATATCCCTGGTACATCTCATGCTACGTGCAGATGTTTTGTTTGCGCGTTGTGTGAAATATAAGTTTAGGAAGGTGATGACGCTTCCTTGGGTTGCAAATCCCTAAACATGATTAGGGTATATATATTACGGGCGTGTCGTCGTTGAGCGTGCTCGTAGGCAACCCAGGTGACGGGCCTGGTCTATGGACCGCCGTCATTTTTCTTCTTCTAGGCTCATGAGGTGTTGCTTGCATTGATGGCCACCTTTTTGTGTATTTGTTTGGCGGAGTCCTTGAGTGACCCTCATTTTTCACGGATTACGATTTTGGTATAAAACACGACGAGAGTATTTGAACCTATAGTTGTCTATGTATACAACCATGTTTTCTTAAATCTTGTCGGAGGCCTTTGGGCCTGATTTCCTTGAGATGAAAAGGATTTAAAATGTTTTATTAAAACATGCATAATTACCCAAAACTCATGGTTTTCAAGAAAAGTTAAAATAAGTTTTACATATGCATAGTATTTCGTATAAATTTCCTACTGAGCTAGTCACTCACCCAATGACCCCCGCCACTCTAGGTAAAGGGAAGATTAACTAGACTTGCATGGATCAAATTTAAGACATTGTTCCGTTTCTTTCTGTTTCCTTAGTCAAACTTTTATCGGTAAGCGTAACAATGGACAACTATAACTTTTAATTTGGATGACTGTAAAAACACTTAACTTGGTTGTTGGATTTTCTGGATTGTTATGCACAGTTACAATTGGACTTTAAAGTTTATTATTTTCGCAATATTAATTATTCAGGATAAAGTATAAGTGAAAAATAAAGCACAAGACTAATAGACTTACGGCAAAATGCAAAATCGGTTATCTAACCTTTGAGAACTATTTGGCAGATTCAACAACCTTAACTATTTTATATCAAATAGTGTAATACCCGGGGTATTTAGTTTCATGTAAATATTGATTAAATGAAATTATTAAACAACCTTAACTATTTTATATCAAATAGTGTAATACCCGTCATGTAAATATTCATTTATTTTGATTAAATGAAAGTAATATTATGGTCATTATAATTCTATCACACCTTATTGTTGGTATTTTTATTATAAGGAATAAAGTGTTGAAGTGTGTTGGATTAATATGGATATAGTTATATATTGTTACGGAATAAGGATTTAAAACAAATTAAGGATTTAAAATAATTTCGGTAGAATATTTTATACAATAAATTAGCGATCGGATGTCGTAGTCGATCGTCAACTGGTATCGATCGACCGGCGAAATTGGAAGCCAAATTCACGACTGATCGATGGATTGGTGGTCGATCGTCTGAAGAGAAATCAATCAACTGCAGAACTAAACAGTTGTCTGGAAACGCATAACTGACGAGCAGATGATTGAAACGTTGTTGGAAAACAATGAGTCGCGTCTCCTCGTCGCCTTAGGATGTTACATAGTGTATTTAGGGACCTTAGTGTAGTGAGAGGAGGGATTATTCTTCCGCACTCCTTTTGTGTTCCTTGTCTGAGTTCTCTAGTTTAGGAGTTCTAGAAGGAAAGGGTTCGACGCTGAGGAGGAGTTGTTGTTCAGGAAAGGAAAATCGCTTCGTGAGGTAAGGAATAATGTGTGTGTTTTGCCCGTAAGGACCTACATCACGGGAGTAGGGTGTTGTATAGTTTTTGTTGTGTTAGTCGTAATTTGTTCTCTGAAGAATGTTGTTTCTATGATAGGATCTTTGCTCAGGGTTTCTGTAATACCTCGATTTTTCATAACAGAATTAAGTAATGATAATTGAAAAATTATTTGGGCATAATTGGATAATTGAAGAATTATTTGATGATGAGAAATTTAATTGGAGAATAGTTGGATAATTACTGAGGATTTATTTGATGGAAAATTAATTTGGAAAACCGAATCAAAGAAATTGAATTGTATCGATAATTATCGTCAACCAATATTTTGAATAAATCGGGAATTGGAATTGATTTGAAAATAATTTAATTAAATTATTAAAAGAGGGTTTAATTGAGTGAAAAAAGGATTTAAAATTAGGAATAATCAAATGGGAAAGGATGATGGTGAACCGGTTTGTTGCGGTTTATTGAATCAGTTTTTCTCGTTAGAACCGGCTGGTTCGATTTTGTGAGAGGAGAGGGAGATTAAATAAAAAAAAAGAGATTTATGAAGGAAGGGAGAAAAGGTCGAGGGAGAAGTCGGACGAAGGAGCGAAGCTCCTCGTAATACAGCCTTCTCCGCAAAAAGAGTGTGACGAGCGAGCTCCGATAGCAATTCTGGGCGAGCGAGGAACAAGAGTTACAAACTGCGAGGGTGCCGACGATGGCTGAGCAGTGAGGATAAACGACACTCGCGGTACTGTGATTCAAGAAGCTCCGAGAGCGAGACGTGGCTTTGGATGGTTGGGTTTTCGGTCGGGTGAGACCAGCGGCGAAAGGCTAAGCTTTCAAGAGCAATTTCGATGGTGGCGACACCTTCTCCAGTGCCAATGCAAGGTAAGTGTCCTGTTTTGATTCTCGGTCCACATTGCCGAGTGTTGTTGATTTCTTTGGTTTTGTTTTGGAGACTAAGTTTGGTTCTGTGAAATGGTTTCTCCTCTGATGCATTCTATTGATGGGAATTTTGTGGAATTGGTGTTTCTGTTGGGTGATTCAAAATTTTTGGGTGGCCGAGGATTACAGGGGCGAAGTGTTGGGTTGTGCGTGTGAGCGACATGGTGCTTCACGTTGGACTACACCAATCCTGCTAGTTCGTAAAAATGTGTTGAACTGGTTCAATTGTTCTACTGACATAGTGCGTGATATTTTCCTTTGCATAAGATAGCTACTATAGGGGACACTAAACGTTCATCTTTAAGAGGCTGTTGAGGAAGTAACTGAGCTATAGTGATGAAATAAAATTGACAGAGAGCTATAGTGAAATGTGAGTTGAAGGCCGAGTGTTTTCTCTGAAGGACTAAGAGGAAATAGTGGGGAGCTACTCTAATGAGCTCTCAGTCCTCTTTGATTCTTCAGGTAAGATTTTCCTTCTTGGATTTTGAGGATTTTGTAATTTTTAGTTAAGCTTTCTAATGTGGATTATGATGGATGTTAAGACGGTTATGGATTGTTTATTTTGTTGATGATGATTGACTCTGATTCCTTGCTGTTGGTATGGTCCTGTATCCATGGTTTGTGATGAACGAATGGTGAATGTGATGTGTGGGAATCCTTCATGGCCAAGTGTTCTGCAAGTAATAGTCTTTCCCTGTTATTGGACAATTTTGGTGAAGTGATAGTCTGAGGGATTATGGTTTCTTTGATTGGTTTTCCCTATTTGGATGATTTCTCTGACCAATCTGTTATTGAACATTTGGATGAAATATATATTCTGTTAGTTATTCATGCTCATTCTGGTTTTGGTCATGATGGATGTCGAAACTACCTTATGGTATGTTATTGGTATTGCTTTGATTCTCTGTATTATTTACTACCTGATATATGTGATGGAAAAACAATTAAATGGTGATTGTTTATGAAAATAGGTAATTATAGTTCAGTAATTTCCTTGTGGAATTGTGCTTTGTATGTTGGGTATTAAATAATAAATTGAAGAGTATAAAATGGATTCCTTTCATTGGTCTACCGCTCTAAATGGAGTTGGACACGGTTATTGGATTTGCTTTCTCTGTGAATTACTAATATGGTGGATCTGTTGATTTTACCTCTTATAGTTATTGCGCTGTTAATAGTTTGGAATTGTGTTCTATTGGTCTTAATAAATTGGACAATTGTGAATTAAAGGAAAATGTATAAATTAAGGTTACTCGTTTATTGACCATTAAAGATAAATTAATGAAAAACTATTAAGCGGTAATTAAATTATTAAATAATAAACGAGAGATAACGGTATCAAAGTTAGAGTTCATAATTGATAAATATATTAATAAATAAATGTTAATTTTTTGAAGGCATTAACGGGAAAAGAATAAGTGCTAAACGCGCCACAGACTGCAAGTAAGTTATATTGTCTGCGTTTTGGTCATTGGACCTTACATCGCAAGAATTAGGACTTTGTTTGCTGACTGTTACTCCTTTAATAGAATATGTAGGTTGTTTACTATTTTACCAGATATTGAGCATGTTCCGTGAATTGTAATGTAGTTTGTTGGGTGTTTATTACAATTAGGTTTTTTTAATGATATGTTTAATAGATCAGCATGTTTCGAGGTTATGTAGAGATATGATTGAACTGGATGTACTCATGAGCATCATGCATCATAGTTTTCAAAACAATATGAAAATGGTTTTTATGCATGGTTTTTTAAAAAGGGAATAGATAATAAATGAAACAAAAATAGAACCACATGGAAATGAAGTTGTGAGGTCCAAGGTGAGCCCGAGGTACTTTCTGGTGCATTCTGTGATCAAAGTTATAAGGTATGAAGTTGTAAGGTACAGGGTGAGTCTGAGGTTCTTTTCGGGGTATTCTGGAATCAAGGTTACAAGGTGCAAAGTTGTAAGGTATAGGGTGACCTTGAGATTCTTTTCTGGCATTCTGGGACTAAAGTTACGAGGTACAAAGGTTGTAAGGTATAGGGTGAGCTCGAGGTTCTGTCCAGGGCATTCTGGGACCAACGTTGTGAGGTCTAGGGTAAGCCCGAGTTTCTTTCCGGGGTATTCTGGGACCGAGTATATGAGGTCTAGGGTAAACCCGAGATTCTTTTCAGGGTATTCTAGGACCGAGGATTTAAGGTCTAGGGTAAGTCCGAGGGTCTTTCCGAGGTATTCTGGGATAGTATACAGAAAAGATACAGAAAATTGCCTAAAGATTTTAAAGGAACATAGCATGTGCATTGCATTTTATTTTATCACTTACTGAGCGTTAGGCTCATTAGTTTAAAGTTTTGTTGATGTAGGTATATGCTTTGCAATAGACAAACAGGTTCAAGACAGTTGATAAAGGATTTGCACGAGTGGATCTTGTGGCTGGTTGGGCTAAAAGAGTAAATAGAAATTATTTGTAAAAGGTTTTGTAAATTAATATTCTTTAATGCTTTGTTTTAATTCAGCTGCGTTTCATAAAATAATTTATTAAAAGGTTTTCAAGAAAAGAATTATTCCGTTGCTAAAATGTTTTAAATGATTATTTCTTAATTCGATAAATTGGAAAAAGATTTAAGTAAAGGATTTAACACTCAGTTTCAAAAAGAAAGTATTACTCTGATTTTATAAAAAGAAAAGTTTTAAATTTTAATAGATTTTTAAAGCAAATAAAAACCGGGATGTTACAATTTCTCTATATATTTTCATTAATAAGTTATCTGTAATATTCATGCCTTTGATGATGGTCCTTTGTTCATGTTGTTTTCTGTGATTAAATTGCCAATAGTTATTTACGTCGATGATCAGTGGTGAGGAAGAAATGAATTACCTGTTATTGTTCTCTATAATGTGTCACTACTGCTTTCCTTGTTGTCCTCTGCATATTGATATTTGGTGATGATCGTGATGTTATTGTGCTCTCTGTTAACTTTATTCTAGCAAACTAAATGGTAGGAGAAGGTTTGTAGGAAATCAACCGTGAAAAGGATGTGAATTCATACGTAGATAATATGCTTTCATGACTAACTTCCCTGTTATTTAGTTTGTTTAATCTGTTGTTTTCCTTTAGTATTAATTTGGACATAAATATAATACTTTTATTTACTAATAGATTGTCAATGGATATTTCACTTAAGTTAATATTCCCTGCATGAATTAGAATAAATAGAATTTTATTAGTTATGTTAAATTGTAAATTGGATGTTTGGGTGCATCGTATGGATATAGAAAATTTAGATTAATAACATGATAAAATTAGTTAATTAGTATGTGTCCTAAATACATATTAAATTGATTGTTGCGATAGGTTAGTACCTTTACTGTTAAAGAATAAGTTGGAAATAATGCGTAAAGGATAGAGAAATAATTGTATGGTATCATTGTTAGGGTAATTGATAAAATGTTAGTGAAAGTATGTTTAGTGTTAAATTATGATTGGGATGTGATTCTTGCGTATTGCTCATTAGTTGTTTGTAATATTGTTTGCAATATATAAACTATTGTGTGACATTCATATAGGCATGTCATTAGGGTTGCATATCATGCATTGCATGGAACTAATAATGAAGATAATAAATGGTGTTTTCTACATGGATTCGGAGACTTAAGAGGTTGCTCACACATAGAAAACAACCCGTTTGAGTAAGCTTGGAGACCTAAGAGGTTGCTCTTACTCAACGGGTGGGTGAGTTCGAAGACTGAAGAGGTTGCTCTCAGACAAAAATAAATAAACGTAAATATAAGTGGATTCGTTTCTGGGTGAGTTCAGAGACTGAAGAGGTTGCTATCACATAAAAACATATCCAAGTAATGAGTTCGGAGACTAAAGAGATTGCTCTCACCTAGCTTACGGATATATCAGGCTAATGCATGTAGAGTTGTTATAGATATGACATCTGCATTTCATTTATATTCCTTATTGGGTAGTAGGCTCATTATTCCTCCTGTGATGTAGGTATCGATTGTGATCTGAATGAGATGAACGTGGAAGAAACGTGATGCAATGCAAGCTTGTGTTACCATGTGTCGATTGACCTCGGGGGTTATGGCTCAAAAGAATAAAAGTTTTTTAAATTGCATAAAGACTTTATTTATGGTCTTAAGTTTTTTAATTTGTGTTGTTTTCGCAAAATAGTTAAATTGTTTATTCCACGTAATGTACTCTAATATTTTTCTTTAAGTATATTTTAAATGGGTTTTAAAATATTCAAAATTTTTATGAAAATACATAAATGGAAATCAGTTGTTACAATTATGCTATCAGAGCATAACCGGGTCTAACGAGATTCTGTAAACTGATGGTAACACAAGATTGGTCGCGGCATGCTTATTCAACTGTAAGTTCTTTGTTACATTGTTTTATTAATTATGTTACATTGCTAATTAAATTATTACGTTAGTATGGAATTTTTGTGTTAGTTTAAATTGCTTGTAGTTAAGTGCTTAGTTTTAATAATATTCGTAATAAAAAAATGATAATAATAATAAGAACAATAAAATAAAAATAAAAAAATGAAATAAATTACCCCCAATAAAATCCTTAGGTAAATCTAATGCTTCCTAATAAACATTCCTTAGGATAATTAGTGACTAATGTCAACCAAAACAATATTATTGTAGGTAATAGAATGGCAAGAGGCACTAGGAAACGTTCAAGCCAACATTGAGAGAAATGCGGCTATGGGGGTCGACCATGTTAGAAACGAGGCTGCTGAACATGAGAATATTAATGGTCAAGAACACGTTGTTCCACAAGATGATAGGAATGACGTTCTTGATCGCTTGACGACTATTGTGGATTGTCAAACCCAGTGCATGGAACGCTTGATAGAAAGGGGGCACGAGAATGAGATTCAATGTCAAGTAGTGGTTCTAATGGAAGCTGGTTGGGAGAAGTTTCGAAAACTTAGGCCTCCATGCTTCAATGAAAATATTGCTGAAGGTGTTGGAGCTGAAGAATGGATTAGATCTCTCGAAGACACGTTCGAATACGCAAAGATTGGGGAGACAGAGAAGGTTTCATGTGTTGTGTACCTTCTGATTCAGGACACGAGATTCTGGTGGGATACCGTTAAGGCGGCACAGGACGTTCGAACCTTGACATGGAATCAATTCAAAGAGATCTTTTATGAGAAGTATTTCAGTCAAACTATCCAATCGAAGAAGTTGATTGAGTTTATCCAGTTACATCAAATTGGGACTGTATCGGAGTATGTAAGGAAATTCAAGGCACTATCTCGATTTGCGTCACATTTGGTGGTAGACAATGAGCAAAAGGTTCATCAGTTCGTACATGGAGTAAAGGTTGAAGTTTTTGGAGGAGTAAAGATTTTCGGTACTCATGGTGTACATTATACAAAGGTTGTTGCTAAAGCATTGGAAGTTGAGGATGTTGAATTGATGGTGGCTAAGCAGCGTGAAGTGAATAAGAAGTTCTAAAAGAATACTCTTAATCTGCAGCAAAAAAGTTGACCAGTGACGAACAAGGGGACAAAGAGGCCTTTGAAAAATGAGGTGCAACAAATGAAAGACAAGCACTTGGTGAATGTGACAGTTACTTCCCCATTCAATGGGAAGACCTCTCAACCAAATCATTGTCTAAAGTGCAAGAAGAATCACTTTGGTGAATGTAGGGTGGGTACTGTACGGTGCTTTAAGTCTGGGGAACCTGGGTATATTGCTAGGTTTTGCTCAGCTAAAATCGGTGAATTTGGAGGTGTGGCACCAAGAGTCTTTTCTCTGTATGGTGATGAAGCTCAAATTGATGGGCTGGTGGGGGAAGATCAGCCTGCTGTGGTGTCAAGTATGCCTTATTGCTACTTTAAGTTCTTTAGAATGTATGAGTAGTTTGTAATATTATTGCATTTCAGCTATGTCAGGTATGATTTATGTTAATAGTACAGCGGATAAATTGTTTTCCTGAACTAGAAAAGAGTAATTATAGAGTGCTCTTACCATCTGGTGAATACCTGATTACCAATGGAATCATAAGGGCGTATGCCATAGAAATAAACAATCAAATTTTCTATGTTGACCTGATTGTCATGGACATGAAGGGGTATGCGTCATCCTGTGTATTAATTGGTTATTCTAACACTAAGCAATGATAAATTGTAGAAAGAGAGAAGTATGTTTTCTCTCCCCTGACAGCAAGCAACATACGTTTCATGGAGTCAAGGAAAAAGACAGATTGATAGTGGTCTCTGGGCTTAAGGCAGACCAGTTAATGAGAAATGAAGGTGAAGCGTTCCTTGTTAATGTAATGGACACAATGGTAGTATCAAAGACTAAGCTGAGGAAATTTCTGTCGTTCAAGACTTCCCCAAAGTTTTTCTAGACGAACTTCTTAGATTGCCTCCAGATCGTGAAATTGAGTTAGTGATCAATCTACACCTTGTAACATAACCTATTTCGAAGAACCCGTACAAAATGGCCCAACAGAATTAAGAGAATTGAAGGTCAAACTCGAGGAGTTGATCAATAACGGGTTTATTTGACCCAGCTTTTCACCTTGGGGAGCGCCAGTCTTATTTGTGAAAAAGAAGGATGAATCGATGAAGATGTGCATCAACTATCGTGACCTAAATAAAGTAACCATTAAGAATCGATATCCTCTACCTAGAATTGATGATTTGTTTTATCAGTTACAAGGAGCCTGTGTCTTTTGAGAAATCGACCTCTGATCCAGGTATTATCAACTGAAGGTCAAACCTGATGATATCCCCAGAATTGCGTTTAGAATGCGTTATGGACATTCTGAGCTCCTGGTTATGTCATTAGGGTTAACCAATGTCTTGGCCGCTTTATGGACTTAATGAATGGGTCTTTAAAGAGTATTTGGATAAGTTTATCATCGTATTTATTGATGATATACTAATTTACTCAAGTTTAGGAAGAATAGTGGGCATATTTGAGGATTTCTCTATCCATACTAGCAAAGCATAAGTTATATGTGAAGTTCTCTAAATGTGAATTCTGGTTAAACAAAGTAAGTTTTCTTGACCACGTAATTTCCTAGGAAGGAATTGATGTAGACCCATCAAAGATTCAAGCAGTGGTTAATTGGTCGCAACCGAAGAATGTGGGGGAGGTAAGAAACTTTCTTGGATTGGCTGGGTGCTACAAAAGATTTATAAGTGGATTTTCAAATATTTCACTACCCCTAACTGGCTTAACGAAAAAGAATGCATGATTTTGGTGGACAAACGACTATGAAGGAAGCTTTCAATAGCTAAAACATCATTTAACTTTTGCTCCTGTTTTGACCCTGCCTATTGAAGATGGCAACTTTTGGATCTATTGCGATGCCTTCAAGAGTGGATTAGGAGCAGTATTTATGCAAAATGGGAAGGTAATCGCTTATGCTTCAAGACAATTGAAACTGTATGAGGCAAATTATCCCACCCATGATATAGAGCTTGCTGCATTTGTGTTTTCACTTATAATATGGAGACACTATTTGTATGGACAGCGATGTGAAATTTTTACAGACTATGAGAGTTTAAAGTACATCTTACTCAAAAGGAGTTGAATATGCGACAGCGGCGGTGGTTGGAGTTTTTGAAGGATTATGGCTATGAAATTAAATATCACCCTGGTAAGACAAATGTGGTGGCTAATGCTCTTAGTAGAAAATTAGCGGTTATGAGCATGCTATGAGAAGAAAGGCCTGAAGAACTTCGTAAAGATATTCAAGGATTGAACATACAAATGGTCCCTATGCAATTAGCTGCTCTTTTATCCACGTTAACTTTGAAGCCTTCGATACTGGAAAGGATTAAAGAGGCTCAATTAGAAGATAAGAATTGTGAACACTTTAAACTGAACCTAACACTTGAGAAGCATCAGTACTATACCATTTCCAATGAAGAAATCGTGAAATTTAAAGATAGATGGTATGTACCGAATAAGGCAGAATTATGATTGGAAATCTTATGAGAAGCTTATTCTTCAAGCTTTTCAATCCACCCGAGATGCAAAAAGATGTATAAGGACCTCAAATCACATTACTACTGGTCAACGATGAAATATGATATCACGCAATTTTTCACTTTGTGCCAAATATGCCAGCGAGTGAAAGCATAACATCAAAGACCAGGAGGAATGTTGCAACCAATGCCTATACATGAATGGAAATTGGAACATGTCACTATAGACTTCGTCACAGGACTACCTAAGACTGTAAGAGGGCATGATGCAATCTGGGTGATTGTTGATAAGCTAACAAAAATTTCTCATTTGTTACCTGTAGCAATGACTGATAAGATGGACCAATTCGCTAGACTGTATGTTAAGGAGATTGTGCACGTACATGGAGTGCCTGTCTCAATCGTGTCAAATTGTGATCCAAGGTTTACCTCCACATTTTGGAAAAGTTTAAATAAGGCTATGGGTACGGAGTTAAAGTTTAGTACCGCTTTTCATTCTCAAACTGATGGTCAAAGCGAGCGAACAATTTAGATATTGGAAGACATGTTAAGGGCGTGATCGTTAGAGTTTCATGTTGGATGAGGAAGAATGCTACCATTAGTGGAATTTGCCTACAACAATAGCTTTCAAGCTACAATAGGAATGACACCTTACGAGGCCTTGTATGGCAGGAAGTGTAGATCCCATTTACATTGAGATGAGGTTGGAGAAGTTGAATTCTACGGACCAAATATGATACAACAAACCTATAAATCTGTTGTGATTATTCATCAGAAGATGTTGGTAGCTCAAAGTTGCCAGAAATGTTATGCGGATACTCGTCGTAGAGAACTGGAATTTGAAGAAGGAGACTTGGTGTTCCTTAAAATATCACCACTTCAAGGTTTTATGCGATTTGGAAAGAGAGGAAAGTTAAACCCATGGTTCATTGGTTTGTTTTCTGTTACAAAGAGGATAGAAAAAATGGCATATCAATTATTGTTGCCAACCGCCATGGATGGAGTTCATAACGTATTCCATGTGTCCATGTTCAGGAAGTGTCTGAGGAATCCAATTCAAACGAAACCTGAAGAACATGTTGTTGTTCAACCAAATTTAAGTTACGAAGAAAGACCAGTGCAGATTTTGGATTCAAGAATTAAGAAACAATGACGCAAAAAGATTCCACTTGTTAAGGTATTATGGCAGAATCATTCGACTGAAGGGGTTACTTGGGAGCGAAAAGAAGACATGGAAGCTAAATACCCAGAATTATTTCGTTAGCTAAAATTTTTAGGACAAAATTTTAATAAGGAGGGGAGTATGTAATACCCTGGGTATTTAGTTTTGTGTAAATATTGGATTAAATGAAAAGTAATATTTCAGTCATTATAATTCTGTCACACCTTATTGTTGGTATTATTATCATGGAGAATAATGTTGAAGTGTGTTGGATTAATAGGGATATAGTTATATATTGTTAGGGAATAAGAATTTACAATAAATTAAGGATTTAAAATAATTTCGGTCGAATATATTTATACGATGAATTGGCGATCGGATGTCGTGATCGATTGTCAACTGGTAGCGATCAACTTGCAAAATTGGAAGCCGAATTCACGGCTGATTGATGGATTGGCGGTCAATTGTCTAAAGAGAAATCGATCGACCGCCAAACTGAAGAGTTGTCTGGAAACACATAACTGACGAGCAGATGATTGCAATGTTGCTGGAAAACAATAAGTCGCGTCTCCACGTCGCCTTAGGACGTTACAGAGTGTATTTAAGGACCTTAGTGTAGTGAGGGGAGGGATTATTCTTCCACACTCCTTCTGTGTTCCTTGTCTGAGTTCTCTGGTTATAGAGTTTTTGAAGGAAATGGTTCGATGGTGAGGAGGAGTTGTTGTTCAAAAAAAAAAATCGCTATGTGAAGTAAGGAATAACGTGTGTGCTTTGTCCGTAAGGACCTACATCACAGGAGTAGGGTGTTGTTGTATGGTTTTTACTGTGTTAGTTGTAATTTTTTCTCTGAAGAATGTTGTTTCTGTGATAGGATCTTTGCTCAGGGTTTCTCTGTATATTTTCATTGATAAGTTATCTGTAATATTCATACCTTTGATGATGGTCCTTTGTTCATGTTCTTTTCTGTGATAAAATTGCCAATAGTTATTTACGTCGATGATCAGTGGTGAGGAAGAAATGAATTACCTGTTATTGTTCTCTGTAATGTGTCGCTACTGCTTTCCTTGTTGTCCTTTGCGTATTAATATTTGGTGATGATCTTGTTGTTATTATGCTCTCTCTTTACTTTAGTCTAGCAAACTAAATGGTAGGAGAAAGTCTACAGGAAATCAACTGTGAAAAGGATGTGAATTCATACGTAGATAATATGCTTTCATGACTAACTTCCCTATTATTTAGTTTGTTTAATCTGTTGTGTTCCTTTAGTATTGATCTAGACATTAATAGAATACTTTTACTAATAGATTGTCAATGGATATTTCACGTAAGTTAATATTCCCTGCATGAATTAGAATAAATAGAATTTTATTAGTTATGTTAAATTGTAAATTGGATGTTTGGGTGCATTGTATGGATATAGAAAATTTAGATTAATAACATGATAAAATTTGTTAATTAGTATGTGTCCTAAATACATAGTTAATTGATTGTTGCCATAGGTTAGTACCTTTACTATTAAAGAATAAGTTGGAAATAATGCGTAAAGGATAGAGAAATAATTGTATGGTATCATTGTTAGGGTAATTAATAATATGTTAGTGAAAGTATGTTTAGTGTTAAATTATAATTGGGATAAGATTCTTGCTCATTGCTCGTTAGTTGATTATAATATTGTTTGCGATATATAAACTACTGTGTGACATTCATATAGGCATGTCATTAGGGTTGCATATCATGCATTGCACGAAGTTAATAATGAAGATAATAAATGGTGTTTTCTACATGGATTCGGAGACTTAAGAGGTTGCTCACATGTAGAAACCAACCCATTTGGGTAAGTTTAGAGACGTAAGAGGTTTCTCTTACTCAATAGGTGGGCGAGTTTAGAGACTAAAGAGGTTGCTCTCACCCAAAAATAAAGAAACGTAAATATAAGTGGATTCATTTTTGGGTGAGTTCGGAGACTAAAGAGGTTGCTCTCACGTAAAAACGTATCCAAGTGGTGAGTTCGGAGACTGAAGAGGTTGCTCTCACCTAGCTTACATATATATTAGGCTAATGCATGTAGAGTTGTTGTAGATATGGCATCTGCATTTTATTTTTATTCCTTACTAGATAATAGGCTCATTGTTCCTCCTGTGATGTAGGTATCAATTGTGATCCGAATGAGATGAATATGGAAGAAGTGTGATGCGATGCAAGCTTGTGTTACCATGCGCGGATCGACCTCGGGGGTTATAGCTCAAAAGAATAAAAGTTTTTTAAATTGCATAAAGACTTTATTTATAGTTTTAAGCATTTTAAATTGTGTTGTTTTTGCAAAATAGTTAAATATTTTTATTCTGTGTAACGTACTCTGATATTTTTCTTTAAGTATATTTTAAATGGGTTTTAAAATGTTCAAAAATTTTATGAAAATACATAAACGAAAATAGGATGTTACAAAAAGCGTTCTTCATAAAGATTGTAGCTGACATCTAAAGCTTTCCAGAATGGGGTGCTTTGTTAAATTTAAAGTTTTTTTGCTATGTCAAAAGGTCCCTGAATAGAGAGTTACGTTTCTGCCCAGGAAGCTCATTCTTGCTTACTTGGAATTTGATGGGCCACAAAGAGTTCTTACAAGATCTCAATCAAAGAGACTTTCAAATTATTATCTGGTTTGTTATTTAAAGATACAAGATGAATTAGAAAGCATACCTAATGAAGAAAACCAAGAAATACCAAAACATATGTTTACTTAGCAAGTTAAAGAGAAATCTGCCAAGGAGGAGGAAAGCGGTAGATTTGAAGCATGATGCCATGAATTTGAATTCATTCAAATCTTTGAGTGAAGTTCAAATTCGATTAAATATTTAGTTAGTTAGTATTTAAATTATTTAAGTTTTCCTAGATCTTTTAAACTTAAGTTATTTTAAATTTCTAATAGATAGATTATAAGAATCTGTTAGGGACTAGCATAAACCGATTCTAATCCTAGTTTAATTGTTTTTCTTTTATTGTGGGATATTTATACCCTCATTAAGATTTAATGTTAATTTAGTTTTTGATGAATTAAAACTCCTTTAGTTGTGGTTAGTTTCCCTTTCTTTTGGATTATTGTTAATTCTTTTGATTGAAAAATCAGAAGTTTGAATGTTATGATAACTACTTAAGCTTTGTCTTTTCCGTGCAATCTTTTAGTTAATTTCTATTGGCAAACTTGATCGAAGATTGTAATTAAACTCTTATTATTTGTTGGTAGAGTTCTCTTTTTGTTAAACAAGAGGAAATTCTTTGGGAGAATAAAAATGTTGTAACTTTAGCAACTTTTTCCTAAGTCAATTGTCACATCTATTGCCCATCGCAATCAGGCATCAATTTTTCTCTTGTTGAATTTTTTTTATAACAACAGTTATCAGACTAATATTAGGGTTTCGACGTATGAAGTATTATAAGGAAGACCGTGCAGATCACCCTCATATTGGGCTGAGGTCGATGAAGGAGTCACCCTTGGCCTTGATTTCATTCAAAAAATGAGTGAGAAAGTTCAAGTGATTAAAAAAAGACTTAGAAGAGTTTAGAGTCATTAGAAAAGTTATGCAAACCTTCTAAGTAGAGAAGTTGAATTTGAAGCTGATAACTTCATGTTTTTGAAGATTCGAACACGTAGAGGTATTAGTCGCTTTGGTGTGAATGGTAAGTTAACTCTAAGATATATTGAACCTTTTCGGATTATCGAACAAGTTAGTTCAATAGCATATCGATTAGATTTATCCCCTCAATTGAGCAATGTGTATATAACGTTTTCCACGAGTCTATGTTCAGGAAATATGTTTCTCACCCATCATATGTCATCTTCTAAACTAATATGCCTATCGAGGATGATGTTTTCGATGAGGAGGAGCCCGAGAAGATTTTGGGTTGTGAAATCAAAGTCTTGCGTCACCGTGAGATTCCTTTGGTTTGAGTTTAGTGGAAGAATCATAACGAAAGAGAAAATACTTAGGAAATTGAGTCTGATATGGTAGCAAAATTCCCTCACTTGCTTGGTGGAACATTCGAGGTTGTTCCAAATTTTGGAGACGAAATTTTCTAAATAGGGATGAATGTAACATTTCAAGAATAATTAGGTAATTCATTTTTTTTAAATGACAATTTAATTTATTATTTCGTCATCGATAGTTTTCTAAGGAGAAAATCGCTCATTTAATCACCATTTAAGGATACCCTTTTAGGATTTTTCATCCCTTTTCAGTCTTGGAAATTTTCACCAGAGAAAAATTGGGTGTTGGATGAGAGTTTTTCCTATGAGTTGAAATTTAGCGTAAAGATATTCAGTAAGAAAATACACCATTGATGTTGTGAAATATATTACCTTGAAATTAAAATTTTGATCAATGGAATTGATTGTTAACGTTCTACCAATCAGATTAACTCTTGCAAATTTGGAGTTCTAAAACTTTGGTATTTGGATGTTTTCATAAATGTCAATTCTGATTTTTTAACCTTTATTGGTCGGTGTTTTGATATTTTTTTGTTAGAGGTCTGGGGTCTTCATTGACGAGTTTGAAGGTAAATTTAGAGTTTAAAGGATAAAATTTATGCATGGAATTAGTTTGTATTGTTTAAAGTTAGAAATTTTTGAAGGAAAGTTGAAGTTTTCAAAAAACTTAGAAAGTACTATGTCATAGACAAGTATATGCAAAAGCAAAGACATGAGTCCACAGAAGCAAAGGCTTCCGCAACGGAAACTCATGCATCTGCAGCAGTGAAGGGTGTTGTGGAAGCATGCAGAAACATGCGCATCCATGTGAGCGAAGACTGCTGCAAAAGCATGCAGAAGACACATGTCCGCAAAAGCGAGGGCTTCCCCAAAAAGGCACACTTCTGTGGAAGTGGGCTAAGAGGAAGACACTTGAAGAGTGGATATCTGGACCCAATCCGCGGTCGACCGGATTTATTACAATGTGAAGGATGTTCAATGGTTGGATGTCTAGACCATATTCTAAAAGTTAGATATTTTTTGGGATTGTTCCATGAGTTTCATAAGTTGGTTCCTATTCCAATTATGAGAACGAATGTTTAAAGATTTAGAAAAGTGAATTGATTTGTATACGTATACTTTGATAGGTCCAATGGATTAGCGAGCAAGAGATTTGGATCGATTGGATTATTATTTACTTGAGCATTGCTTGGCTATTGGTAGACCATTTGAGGTAAAGATTTATTTTATGTCCAACATTGTACTATTTTATAAAACTTACTTTGAAACGTGCTCAAATCATTTGAATAGTTCGTTTGTTTTCATATTATCTATTATGTTTTCACTAGACACATTTAAAATTAAGCATGCATATTTAATTTCATCGATCAACTTGAACATCTTAATCAAGTTTGATCGACTCATGTGAGGGTCATGTTTTTGCGTTTTGCACATTCGACCATTGAAGGAAGTATTTGATTTTATTGTTAGCTATAGTAATGAGACAGCTGTATGTGTCATGTCCTTGGGCACAAAACCCATAACCTAATTAGGGTCGTTTGGGGCTATTGCAATCATCGAGTATAGCATGGTATGCTCGGAGTCCATGAGTGACTTCATTTTCACTAAAACTCATAGTAGTGAATTATTTATATTACATACCACATTATAGTGAATGTTTTAAAAATTTACCCTACTATGTTTTGTTCGATACTGCATAACCCGTTTGACTTCCATACTCATATATTCTTTTTATTATAATGTTGAATATAAAGTTCAACTCTACTAAGCTAGTCGACTCACCCCATATGTCTTCTCTTCTTTTCAGGATTTAATTTGGAAGAACCCTACTTGCCAGAGTTGGAGTGAGCTTGGTGATTTATTTTTCCTTCATAATTATAGTTGTTTTGAGGAACTTTATTTGTGAGATTTGATATTGACTTTAGTTTCTAATTTCCTTATAATTTTGGAACATTTTTCTATTATGGATTTATAATCTCCTTATAATGTTGGTTTAGCCCTTTTGGTTTTGGCCTTGACTATTTTATTTAATTTGAATCGTACACTACTCTTTAAAGTAATTAATTTGAGAAAGAGTTGCGCGACTCGATTCTATTTTTTGTTAGGTCATTCCTCGTCTGCCTAAGCTCCCCTTTAGAGCGTGACAAAACTAAAATCCTACCCCGACTGGGTATACACTATTAGAAGCTTAATATCCAAGAAGTCCGATAATCAAATCAAGTCTCACCACCTAACACAAAACACTTGTTAGATCATTTCCAATATTCTCAAAAAACTTGGTAGAACCTATAATCGAGATAGGAACCAAATCGATGACTTACAAAAAAAATCCCACGAAGCCCTTTTTTTAAATAAAATAAAAGAAAATGTCTCGACCAACCCCTAGAGGTGTGTGGTCGACTAAGCTTAAACTCTGGTTGACCACTATGACGAGTAATGAACTCAGTTTCTTAGAAAACTTTTCAATTTCTGACTTTGAAGAGATAAAAAAATCAGATTTCAGAATTATTTTGTTTTTGAGCAAAATTATACAATTTTCATCCAATAAGTTTTTTTAAATAAATTCCAAATGTCCAACCTTTCAATTGAAATTCCAAAATCCAATCTAACATAATGAAAATAGGGATAGAAGAGACTTACCTTGATGATTCTCCTAACTTTTTCATCAATCCGCCGTCTAGCACCTTGATCTAAGGTTTTCTCGATAACAAAGTAGATTTTTAATTCTTTCACGAGAAACTTAAAATCCAAACTCCACTTACCAAGTCGACCTCACAGATTGACTTCTCAAAACAATCCTGTGTCTTACCTTTTTTCAGTAGATTTTAACGAACATTTTTATTCACAAGAGGGAATATTTATGAGAATGTCATCATCAACAGAAAAACGGATCCCACACCCTATTGCTCAATATCCTTGAAAACTCTCTCATGTGTAGACGACCAATATGAAGAACAATCATTTTATTTGATCCATAATAGTCTTTCTAGGTATTCTGCATACTCAGAAGAAGCTGCCATGAAAAAACAGTTGCTTAAAATAGATGAAATTTTAATAGAGATAGTCTTTTTGTGATTTAAAGATGAAACGAACTCTGATCATTTGATAGAATAGGTTAAATAGAAAATAGGGTCCGCCAAGTTTACATCTCATTAGGAAAATTCATTATGTGGATGAATTATACCCCATCAGTGCAGATACCATTAAGGTCATAATTAAAATATAATAACTTACCATGTTAAATTAAATTAAAAATGGTGGTTAATACAATTAGTCAACTAAAATGTTTTTAGGGAAATTAACAAAACAACTATTGAACTATATCTTCAATGAAAAGTCAACCGAACAATGTTCGTTAACAACTAAAACACTGAACTATGTAAAATGAACGAAGCAAACATCGCGGTTACATTTGCCGTTAAAAAACTTTATCGTTTCGTTGCGTAACGTTGTCTTTTTGTGGTGAAACGTTGTCTTTTTGAGGTGGAACGTTGTCTTTTCACGGCGGAACGTTGTCTTTCTACTAAACAAATTTAAAAGATTACTTTTCACTACAGAAAGATTATTTTCCGCAGAAGAAATATTACTTTCTTGTATAAAAAGTGAGATATTGGAGATGAGCACTGGAGGATGACAATGATGGACCAGGAAGAAGAAAGAGAAGATGATGATAAGAACTGTATGAGTGAAATCGAGAGAAGAAGTGAGCCATAGAAGATGTTCGAAAAATTACAAACGTGAGAATTGTTTTCGACGACGAGAAGTATGTCAGAGCTTCCCAATATCGTCTTCGCGATAATATACTAAGATTGCTTTAATTATTGCAATTTCAATATAAAACTGAAGTAGAATTAGAATTGCAGAAAGTAATGTTTCAACATCATCTTCGTTCATTTCTCATAGTTTAGTATTTTAGTTATTAGTAAAAATTATTTAGTGGTTAATTTGTCATTGGTCTCATAGTTTAATAGTTATTTTCTTAATATTTTATGTGGTTAATATTGTAAATATAATGAAATAAATAAAAATAAGGACATGATATTTTGCTATAAATTTATTGATGAAGTTTGACCAATGGACCATTTAAAACGAAACTAAAATTTTAAAAAAGTTGTAAGTACAGGACAAAATTAAAATCAAAACAAATATTTTATCAAAAATATTTTTAAAGCTAATTCTCAAACAAAACAATAAAATTTATAAAAGAAACAAAACAGAAAGAGGGTAACCTTTTTGTCTTGATTCTATGAGTGATGGGTAGGTGTCTAATCACATAAAAATCACCAAATGAACATTAAATATCGTGCAATATCACTGACTTTGATTACTTTTTTAATTAATAATTTAACCATTATCGTAATTTAATGTAATTTTCAAAAATATTAAAAAATTATAAATTAATTTCATTTAAACTTTGAAACTTTATTGAAAAATTAATAAACCAACCAAAATATTTTAGAGTCAATGGCAACTTAATAAGTAAAATATTTTTCTACAATGAAAAAATGACTTTTCATTGTAGAAAAATAACTTTATGGAGAGAAAAGATGAATTTTCATAAAAGAAAGACCATTTTTTGCTGCGAAAAGACAATGTTCCTTAGATGAAAATTGTCTTTCTGTAAAGGTAAGTCTAAAGATAAAAAATAAATTCATTGTCTTATTCGTAGAAAAATATAGACACCCATGGAGAGTAAAACAATTATAAATTATATTAAATATAAAACATTATATATTGTTTAACAAAATCTTCTAAATTAAAAAATTAAAATCAACTTATACATTATTTTCTAAAATTTATTCTCTATAAGTATTAATTTTTTCCATTGAAATCTCTAAAATCACGAGTTCTTGTAGTTTTTGCATGTGTACTAGCTCTCGAGTTCTAAAAAATTTAACGACAATATTTATTAGTGAAAATTGTTCAATGGTTAACTTCTCATTGATTATAAAGTACGATGATTTTTGTTAATTTTCTACCTATATTTCCCAACTTTATTTAATATTTCTTTTCTATTTTCGAGGGAATTACTTTTTTACTCTTATTATATTTCAAAATATCATTTGAAATTTAAAACTACATGTAAAAAGAGATCTATATTTTTTTTTCTAATAACAATCTATATAATTTTAATTTTATCAATTATTAGGCATAGTCACCATATATGGGTGTCATGTGGTGACATATTCTTGCTTAAAGATTTTACAATTTTACAAATTATATATTCCTGATTTAAATGAAAATTCAATCTTCAACGTTCAAAGTTTTAAATTCTTCTACTATTTCGTTATTTCGTTATTGATTTCTTATAATAGCGTCGTTCCAATCCTTCATGAGTTCGAATGCAAGTCTTCCTCGGCATTCATCGTACACACGTCCACTTGCATTAAAAGTAAACTCCAATGCTACGGTAAAGACCAGAGGTATTAGTAGATCACGTGTAATTATAGATAGAATGTGATATGTAGTGGAAAACTTTTTCCACCAATGTAAAATATCAAAGTTCTCATTGTGAGAAAATTGATATCAAGTATAAAAATAAATATCTAATTCATTTCATATAGAACTAGAATAAACATCTGTATCTAATTCATTCCAAATATCATGAATACTAAATTGTAGAGCTAAGCTATCACACCACTATTAGAACTAGCATTAGAAGAAGGACGTGAACGACTAACATTAGAACATTTATTTACATAAGAAGAATAGAAACTAGCAATTACATGTGTTATTTGATCACTAGAAAGAAAAGGAGTAGTGCATATATTAGTAGAAATTCTATTAATCATGAGACTCACTTCTCTTAATTTATACCTAGGAGGCATTATGCATGGATAACAAAAAATAGGAGAAATGTCAAGCTAATATTTTTTAAATTTAGTTTCTATTTTATAAAGTATATCTCTAAATTAATCTATTTGTCCATATTGTGCAAAATTACCCGTTAAATTTACAAAAATTGGGAGAACAAGATGAGAAGTGAGATAATAAATTCTCAAACATTCATTTGTAGCATCATAAAATGGTTTTAAAAAATCATGAAATGTATTAGCTATATTTTTTGGGGTCAGTTCGTTAGGCTCGACTCATTAGGCTCACCAGACTCATTAGACTCTGCTCGTTAGGGTCGACTCGTTAGGCCCGCCAAGCTCGGTGAGCTGGGTCTTCACAGGCTCGGCTTGGCTCGACCGGCTCGTTTAAGATCTCTACTCAAGGTTCACGAATTTTAGGCTTGATTCAACTGATTAGACTAAATTAAGATGAAAATGATTTGCAGTGTTTTGTCTAATTGTCTTGAATGGTAAATACATTTAACCATTTTTCTTGTGGAAGTGAGAAGAATTTATTATTATTTAACAAATATCAGCATTTCATTGATGTAATGTAACACGGGAAACTTTTCATTGGCCATTGGGTCAAACCCTGAGGTCAGATCTATTCCTTTCAGTTCATCATTATTTTCTTTCATCAATTGTCTCGCTAGCCCTCACCTTCCTCCCTTCACACTCCCACCCTGCTTTCTTAAGCTTTTTCCTTCTCTTTACTCCTCCATTCTCTGCTCCACCCCGCAGAAATTTCCATTTTTTTCATCTCTTTATTCTCTCCATTCTTATTGCTGGCTTCCACTTTATATGCTTTCCCGTGAAACTTAATTGGGGGTCTAAGCCCGATTCATATCACGTTGGAATACCTAATTGCATTCCACTACCCCTATCGCTCCCTATGAGCCACCAGAAACTCCATCAACAATGTCGCCGAAATTGCTTCTCGAGCTCATCAACAATGTTTTGTCTCTTCTGTAATGACCCAATTTTTCGTAATTCCTTTAAATGCGCAAAAATTTGAAACTTTTATAAATCTACTACAACCCTCTTCATTTTAAATTATTTTAAAGAAATACATATCAGAGTGTGTCTAACCGGACCGCTACTAAAACCCTTTTCGTTCTACCCACTACGAAAATTGTTATAAAATCATTGCAAAAGCGTTGTAAAATCTTTTATAAAAACATAGCGGATTTAGCAAATCATGGCGGAAGCGTTAAATAATTTAATAAAGACACTTAATGAAAGAACTAAATAATTAAATACACTTAAGATAAATGAAAACCAAAGAATTAAATACACTTTTACTACAACCGTGCCCTCTTTGGTTGTAATTATCCTGGCCAGCCCCAATCCTCACACATACAAATCTTTCATCTCTGCTTTAAATTATCTATTCATTGTTTTTGCATTGACTCCTAATTCTTTGCATTTATTTTCACATACAGGTACTTACACCTACACTACAAGTAATTGTAAGCCCAAGGGCTTAGTAAGGAAAATAGTTTAATGCAATTTTGAAATGCCTCTCTTTAGTTCTTTTGGAATGGAGCCACCCAAACCAATTTTTTCATTAAGTTGTTGGTTCTTTGGTCCTTTACTCGTACTTCAATCTAGAGATTGGAGGTTGTCCTTTGAGATGACCTAGTTTGACCGGCTTCTAACCTCATGTGTGCATACTAGTCCATTTCCCAACCAGGTAGGGGTGTATCCTAGTTGACAGGCTAGAACCGAACTACCCACCTACCCCAACTCCCTTTTCATTTCTTTTTCCCTTTAGGCGTATGCCGCCTTCCAGACATTTTCTCAGTGATGGGCGTATCCCACCTACCTTTAACGTTTTTCTACTTCTTTATTTCTTAACGTTTTTCCTCACCCGTGCATGTGTGAATACCACCACCAAGGTAACATTCCCTATTAGTTTCTACTAACATGATGCATGATGCTTTATAACATAACATTAACAGAAATTGAAGTGCACACTGAAATAAAAGTAACTGTAATTGAAATTGCACATATAATGAATAACAATAATTGAAAGCGCACAACAATACAGTGAACAAATATGATATCGAATTGAAAGTAGCGAATGAACAAATGAGACGATAAAGTAATATGCGACGAATTACAATTAACTAAACATGCTCATTGAGTTAAGCTAGACTAAACATGGAAACGTGCCTTAGACAACGAATAACGGAAACATGCTTGTAAATTGGTAATTCTTATTCTAGTTGATTAAGCATGCTTTAATTCTAATTAATTAGACATACTATATTTAATAGACTACTTATTATCCTAGTTAATTACATGCTCGAGATGATTACATGCTCAAGAAAGATTACATTCATTATGCTAATTAGTTATTTTAGTTAATTACAGGCTTAAGAAAGATTACAAATATGCTTAGATTAGGTTATTGACATGTATTGAATTCTAAACTAACAAAATAAGAGTAATACTATCACTACGATATAAGGAAACTGCCACTACAACAATTAAATAATAGATATACAGAACAGAACCATTGTTAAGGAAACTATCATCATTCAAGCACTAAACATTTATCTCATTCCATCATTAAGCTTTCATCATGGCATTGATCTCTATCAAATTTCTATCAAAGTAAAGCATTTGAAATAAAGAGAATTAAGAGAATTGCAGGAAACTAAGAACAAACGAGTTAGTATCAAACAATTCTAATAGTTAACTAACATACATGAAGGTTAATAGTTGATTAATATGCTTGAAGATTGAACAAGTAATAGTTAACTAACATGCATGAGGATAAACAATTGATTAGCATGCTTGAAGATTAAACTTAGTTAACATGCTTAAGTAGTAATTAACATGCTTAAGTTCATTAATTACTCTAATTAATTAACATGTGCAGTCTAATTAATTACTCTAGCTACGTTGATTAACATGCTCGATCGATTAACAATTAACTAAATTAATTAGTAGTAAACATGCTAGATTAATGAAGTAATGACAACACCACAATAATGAAGGAAAAAACAGCATTATAGTTAATAACGAGACATAAATTTAGCGATGGAGAACACGTCAAAATAATGCCTTCGGACTTATCTCATCTATCTAAGCATTACTCATTCATCCAACATTTATCGTTCATCAGTTGTCTATCAATTATCCATCAATTGTCTAAGCATTGGTAACATAGCTGATAACAAGAACTAATCTATAGAGTATTAAAAAACATCATAGCATTAACTTTGCAAATCCAACATTGAATATCATGAAGCTAACAAAATCTACGGAGTATTAAATCAATCTACGCTATCAACAAGGAAGTAACAACATCAAGGAAACCTACGGGCATCAACAAGAAAGTATCACAGAGCTAGTTAACAACTAAGGAAATGCAACTCACGCACCCCCACTTGTGATGTAGGGCCTCCACTAGCCAAGACACCCTTATTCCTTACCTAAACCGATGAACACAACTGGGACAACAAGGAAACCAAGCCTTCACGCAGCTACCAGCTTCATAGCAACTCACTCACGTACACACTCATCCAAGGAACACTCACTACTCTCAACTTACAGGGAAGCCCACTCTCATACACTAGAACTCACACTTAGCTCACCACTCAACCACACAACTCACACACACTCAAAGGCTCACACGCAGGAGCACTCCTCACAGGAAGAGAAGCCTCACGTAGCAAGGAGGGGGAGTTCACGCAGGGAGAGGAGCTGAACGTAGAAATGGAAGAGAAGAGGAAGCTTATACCTGGGAGGGGGAAAAAACCATACATGTAGGGGGCAGGGAGGTAGGCTACGCGTGGTCTGGAGGATTTGCTATCAGGGGTCATGTTCTAATTGGTTAAGGGTCGTTCTCCTTCTGATTTTAAATCCTTTATTGTCGCAGATCAGGGCTGCTTCGGACGAGTGCGGACGCAGTGGTCTCATCCGCATTCGTCCGCAAGAGTAAAACTCCTAAGGTTAAACTGTGGTCTCAGATGAGAACTGGCGTCCTCATCCAAGCCGTACCATCCACAGACGATGTTCGGACGCGTTATGGCATCCGCATGAAGCGTCTGCACGCATCCGCATAAGTCCATGAATTGGACAGAGGAAAATCGGACGAGGCCTCACCTCGTCTGCACTCGTCCGCGAGCATCCGAAGGTGTCCAGATTTAGACAGATTTAACCCAGACGAGGCCACCCGTGTCCGCATGAACTTAGCTGCATCCGCAACAACAATAGAGGCAGGGGCGACCTTTGGGAAGCGAAGACAGCGTCCCTGAGTAGTCCAAAAATGCTAGGACGACGTTCTATACATTTGCGGACGAGGAACAGCGTCCGTAGAGTCGTCCGCAAGTGCACAATCCAACACTTTTCTCACATTTTCCTACTTAACTCCTATCCTATAATATTTTCTCCAAAATTACACGTCATAAACAACACGTATAATTGCGCAATGTAATGTCCCAATTACTCTATACTTTAATCACATCGCGTATACGAGGAAAATATAACGAAAATACGCTTTAGACCTAACACTTCAAAAACGCCTTTAATAATACCTCAATAATTATCCAACTTAAAAAGTCAAGCGTTACATCTCCTCGTATCATCCCTCACCGTGCGATCTGTCATTGGAAGGTGACAAATGATTTTCAAGCTCTCTTCTCTCCAAGGGTGGCTGACGGGTCAGCCTACCAACTTTGCATGCCCGAAAATCAAGACTTTGCTCGGTCTCTACAGTGATAGACTGGTCACCCACTCGTTACCCATCTAAGGAGGGATGATTCTTTATCTCTCTACGCTTTTTCTCTCTCTAAAAACTTTTAGTTGCTAGCTATGGCCTGTCAGCTGGCGGGAAACCGCTGAAAAACAGACAGAATTAGTAAGGATACAGTGCTCCATCTCTCTCGCTCTGAACTTTCAACCTTTTTAACATCAGTTGTCCTCTCTCTCTCTCTCTCTAAACAGTAGCACTTCACCCTCTCCTTGTTTCCTTCTTTTCCGTATGTTTTCTCAGAAACCACATAAGTTTCCAACTGTTGATGAAATCCATCTTCAATGGAGCGGGCACTGGAAATGAGAGGTAGAGAGAGAGAAGGAAAGTTAGAGAGAGAGAGTCTCCGGTTCAGGTTGATACTGTGAATGTTTGTGTGAATAAGAGAGAATTGCGGAGAAAAGGGTGGTGGATAGTGACAAGACCATACAAAGAGTGGGTCGACCGTGATTTCCATTTCTATATTCTTTTGCAGCCTTTCTCTCTCTAGACCCTCCCTCTTCTTCTCTTTCTCTCTCCAACAGCCATGGCCCCCCACCCCCTCACCCCCAAGCTTGTTAATATCCTGCACTGTCATAGCACACCAACCAAAACCAGCAAAACCCATCTCTAATTTGTTTTCTTTTGCTTGTAATCTACACTTAACTCCATTGGATTCCAAATTTCAAACAGAAGAAAGATGAGAGCATTGGGAAATTTACTGAAGAGATTTACTTAGAATTATGATAAGAGAGATGAAGATGGACAAAGTGAGTGTTATAATTAGAGAGAGGACCATTCATGGATATCATAATAAATTTATTCATATTATAATAAATTTATTCATAAAATACACATTAAATTTTGAAATTTGAATTCCGTTCAACTTAAAACCATAATTTAGTTTTTAAACAGAATAAATCTTGAATTTTGAAATTTGTTGAATTTAAATTTTGAATTTTTTAAAAATAAAACAAAACCTAAACTTTGCACAGTGAATAAAATAAACCTGATTTTTTTGATTTTGCTCGGTTTGGTTGTAGTTAAATTTCAGTTTTTGAATTTTTTTTCGATTTGAGCCGGTTTGGAATTGGTTTTTGGTCAGTTTTAGCTGGTTTAAGCCAATTTTTATCGGTTTTGTTTGGTTTTTATTTTTTAAATTAAAATTATAAAAATATAAATATTATAACATGATTTGAGTAGAGTCTAATTTGTTCACAGTGTCAAATATGAGATTTATTTTATTAAAAAACAATTAAAGTTTAAGTTGAACAACAATTAAAGGCCGAATTTATTTATTTAAGAACAAAATTAAAGGTTTAAGATAAAAAGATTTCAAAAGTGAAGGTTTATTTTGTATTTTAACTATTCATTTTTCATTGGATTTTCAAAAGATAATTAAACACTGCACAAAGCAATCTGGTTTTTCTTCATAAGAAGATGATGATAGAGTGAGTGACAGTGCAACCCACACCAACACTGCTTAGACCATTAAGATAAAAGCTCATTTTCATCATAAAACACCAACACTGTTTTCCCTCTCTCCTTCTCTCTTCTCTTTTAGTCTTTACCCTAATGTTTAGAGGGCACCCACATTAAAAAAGAAAGATATGGGTCTTCAAAAAATTCCATAAAAGGGTAAAATATTCTACTAATGCTCAATAGTTTAGAGTTTCTTTGAATTTCATCCTTTTAATTTTAATTTTCTCAATTAATTTCTTGTGTTTTCAATTTCACTATTAGATGCACCTCCAATCAAATTTCATCAATTTTATCATGTTCATATCCATATTAATATCTCATTTGTAATAAAGATAACTGTAATTGCTCGACTTAGATATTAATAAATGATTGACTAGACCCTTAATTATATAAAAAATAATTAAATAAAATTCTTTTTGTTGGTGTAGATATGTTGAAGCCAAGGGACATTTGTCATTAAATTTATTGATAAAAATTGAGCATTGACTATTTAAAAACCAAGTAGAAACTATAATAATTTAACTGCAAAAATTAAAACTATGACAATGAAATTGAATCAATTATTAAATTAGGAGGATCAATGGTGCATTATGCCCAAAAGTCCTAGCTTCCAAGGTATGAGATTTGCAAATGCATGATCTTTGAGTGAATGTCAGAAGGTGTTCATTATTTTGAACCTCTGGTCAACTCTTAATAAATGCTACTTTAACCAAAAGAACTCACAATTTTGTACTCTAAAAAGCTCTTGGGACAAAGAATTATTAGTTGTGAAGCCAGGTTAAGCCTCATTGTTTCACACACTTACTCTAATGTATTGGTCTAATTAATACAACATTGTTTATTTTGTCGCAAAATTTTAGTTTTAGATCTCACTTTAAAATATTTTATTATAATAAAAGAAAAAACTCTACTTATAAATTATTCTCTACTTTTCTCAAACCAATGCGAGATTATGCAACTCTCCTACAATGAGATATGTATTCTCATAATTTCTTGACCAAGTCTTTTGAACATTAAGTCAAGAAAGAGGTTTAACTTCTTTTTGTAGGTAGGTAGTGTAAAAATGAATAGCTATGGACAAGGCATGGGTTTACTTTATGAGTGCGTTTGAAAGGGGGAAGAAAAATTTAAAATAGAGTTCTATATTTGGGCTAACAATATGACATGCCCCATCCACTACCATCCTCCTTGCACCCAAATAGATATTCTCTTTCTAAATCACTCTTCACTCATTCTTTGCTTGCATTCAATTTCAAAAACAGTATAAAGTTGTCATGTTTTCATTACTTCACTTGCCTTTTCTCTATTTTCAATATACTTTTCTTTGGATTGTTGATATAAATGTACGCGTGAGTTGACAATAATCTACTTAATATAAGTCAATTGTGTGATAAATGACATAACATAACCGTTGAATCTAAACTTTACATAACAATGGGTAAAATGGATAGTCGAATCTTGTATTTGCCATAAAAGTAGAAATGTGTATATTATTGATCTCAATAATCTATCTAGAGTAGATGAGAAGTGTCTAATTATTAATCAACAAAATGAAAAATGGTTGAATTTGACATAAGAGAGTATGTGAATTTTGAAGTTTCGCTTTGATCACTGAATGCTACCAATTTTGCATTTGGTACTGATATTATTTGAAAGTAAACTAAATTAACCGTTTGTAGGCGATTGAAAGACTTGAACCAATGGATATCTATTACAATACTTCTAAGGATCCTAACTTTGTTAAGCAAAATGATGGGATTGAGTTGTTGAATAAAATTTATAAGGACCCCTCAATTGACCTCTATTACAAGCCTTGAGCCAAAAACTTGAATGTCCGAGCCCATAATACATTCTCGAAAAAGTGTATTACTTGAACTCTTTTAATCTCAGGCACAACATTATCCACCACATAACGGATGTGGTTGGATAGATCAAGAAATCTCTACCTTAAAATTTGCTTCTTTCCAAGATCTTCAAGGCATGTGACATAAACAATCCCCATCATGACTTGAAGACACGCTAAGACAGAAACACTAGGTTGAAAGAACTGATACTCGAAGATGACCCTACAACACAACCAAGACATGGTTCATGGTACTGAGTGGAAGTCTTAAAACCAATTTCAAAGCTATAACCTACATAAGATAGGACAAAGTTCACATAGTGATAACTAGAGTATAGAGATAGTGCAATAAAATACATCGAAGAAGTACTGTGCAGGAAAAATAAAATATTTGATATCCAATATAGTAATACAAATTGGAAAAATGAAAGAGTCCTTATCAATAAAAAGGGAAAATGACAAATCAACCATCGTACTTTGTGATCAATAACAAGTCACCCACAAACTTATTTTTGCAAACAAATTAACCACTGAACTATGAGAAAAAGTCACTGCAAACATCGTTGTCACATTTGTTGTTAAACACTTTGATTTCGATCCGTGGCGGATTTGTAGTAATCTATCGCAGATCGATATGTTTAAAAATAACCTTATAATATTGATGGCCCGTCGCAGATTATATACAACCCGCCACGGGTTGAGAATAATCCACGGCGGATTATTACTGATCTGCCACGGATTGATCATGATCTGTGGCGGATTGATAATAATTCGCTGCGGATCGTCATGCCTTGTTTTGCGTTTCCAAATTCAAAAATTTAAGCAATCTGTGCATAACTAGCCTTCACAGATTCATGTAAATTGAAATGCGATCGATCAAAAAGTGATATACAGATTCCAGATACATATTCATGATTTCGACTGGTTGGCATGGGGAAATGTTGCTAATTTTACAATTTCATACTCATCAATTTCCATTCATTATCAACAATCAAATTATCAATTCCATTACAACCATATCATGTAAATGAGCATTACAAACGCAAACCAATTTATCAATTCAATTACAACCATATCGTGCATATGTGCATTACAGATGCTGTAACGACCCAGATTTCTTAAACCGTCTTAAAAGCTCATTATCCTTAATTAAAATCATTTCTAATGAACAGGGTTATCAGAGTGCAATAAAATCCAAATCATTAATAAAATCATTCTTTCATTCTTAAGAGAATTAATTAATAAAAATTTACGGAAGCATAATTAAACGAGAAAACTAATTTACCGAGCAGGAAGTTATATTAGAAAACGACTTATAAAAACATTGTTCATATCCAAGGTTATAGAAACTTACATAGTCCAATTATTCAAATAAAGATACAAACTGAATTTAACATTCGTATCCTCATGTCGTACCATACCATGCTATACTACTACTTCTCTGGTGCCATTGTTGGACCAACCGCAGGCTCCAATGGAATGACCTCTTCCTTAATCGCTGTCATATTTCCATCGTTACCTACACCACAAGTAAGGGCGTGAGCTTACGCTTAGTAAGGATATTGGGAAAACAATTATGCATTTCTCTCTTTAGTTCTTGATGGAATGGGGGCCACTCAATCCAACTTTATTTCATTACGTTTGTTTTCTTTGTTCGTCCTTTAAACTCGTACATCGAGCTCGGAGATTGAGGGTTTTCCTTTGAGATGGCATAGCTGTACGGAATCTAACCTCATGTGTGCATACTAGTCCATTTCCCGACTTGGTAAGGGTGTATCCTAGTAGCTAGACTAGATCCAGACTATCCATCTACCTCAACTCCCTAGTTCCGGCATATACCCGCCTTTAGGGTTTTTCTTTTTCTGGCATATACTCGCCTTTAGGGTTCTTTCTATCCTGGCATATACCCGCCTTTAGGGTTCTTTCTATCCCAGCATATACCCGCCTTTAGGGTTCTTTCTTTCATAGCCTTTTTCCTCACTCATGCATGTGGGTACCAATCCGAAAGCTACCCTCCTACTTGGTTTCTATTATCGTGGACTCGATCTAACTTTTCCTAAACAACATTACACGAGAACAAAACAAGGAACATAGGAAAACAATACATATGTAAGAACAGAACAAGAAACTTAGTAATTTGTTCAACTGTAAGGATTTGCTTCTCATTCAAATTAATAACGATTTTCATCTGCATTACCTAAACATGCATTACTATATGATACGCGTAATAAGAAAATCACACAACTGACAGAAACTTCACGTATTCGATTTCTATTTTTGACAGCAGCTTTTCTACACATTTTCATCCTAGTGATACAATTCTAGCATGTTTACTAATATTAAACTTTCTTTAAATCATCTATACTTTCATTCAGTTTTTAAGACTAAACACATGTGCATGAGAACTAATAACATTATAACAGAACGTAACAATGGAAACAATTATGAAACCAAAATAAAAAACCAGGACAGGAAATAAAACTAGAATATTCACACACACACACCTAAATCCTTTTGCCCTCTATACTTAAAAGTAGTTTTGGTAGTTATCATACTAAACATACTAAACCGAAAGGCATGTAATCTGTACACATAATACTTGGTGAAAAAAAATGCAGAAATTCAACTTAACAATAGCAGCATCTCCAATTACCGTAACCACTACTCATTATACTATTCTCCATTTCTATGTTTAACTCATTCTTTACTTGTCTTGCGTTACTTATCATGTAAAACGTCATAAAACATACCTTAACCGATCTGCATATAAAGCAGAAAACTACACATACACCAGAAAACTAAGCCTAACAACCTCCTTCCTCTTTTACTTTTCCTTTGCTTAGGATCCCATTTTCCTTTCCTTAATCATTATCATAGTGGAAATCATATCCTCAATCCTTGTCATGAAACATATGAGTCATAAAACATGTGTACAAGTTCAGAAAAGAAACTACAACTTATGATTCTACACCAGAAAAGTACAATAACACTAGAAGATTAATTCATAACAATCACTTGGCTTCACTTTCCATCATAATCATCATCTTCTTCTTTCTATCATATTTATCAAGCATATCCTTGAACATTATCAAATCATTTCGTGCTATTGTTTTCACTAAGATAAGTGCAGGAAATTATAAACCAGGAGTTCTAGAAAATTGTAAAACAAGAACCAATGCAACAATACTTGTGGTAGGGCATAGAAAGCCAAGACACACCCATTCCTTACCCAATTGTTGGAGAGCACTCTGCACAATTCCCAGACCACTTTCCAGACACTCCTTGCAACTCTCCTTCCTTCTCTATTTTTGCAATCCACGAAGGAACATTCCCCTCTCTGCCATACCACTGCCTCTAATTTATTCATCAATTCTATCCACCAATCAACCAAATCATAACTCCAGCCGACAAAGTGTCTTCAATTCCAGCCAACCTCACTGGGTGATCCGACTCTGCCATTACTGCAGAGTGCTGGAAGGGTGGTCGATTGTCGGCCTTGCCAACAATGTTACAGTCTGAACCGTCCAAACTTGGTTCAGACTCGGCTGGTTTGCGGTTCGTGTCCGTACTCACCCTGCCAGTGCAGGGAATACCATCGGCGATTGTAAATCGCCGATGAATGACGCCTCCAGCCGACGATAATCACCAGAAAATGCAAGAAACGAAGAAAATTGAGGAATATACCTCATTTCGTCGCCGAAAAAACAACGCTTGACAGAGCCGACGGGAGCCCTAGCCGTGACGTCGTCGGCTATTATTTCTCATTTCGAGTGATTATTATTTCTCTAAACCCTAAGTGATTTATAACATACACAACATACAAATAATAACAATAATAAAGAGTTTAAGGGATAGAGAGTGCAAACGATATTGTTCACGCGGTTTGGCAATCCTGGCCTACGTCAGCGCTCTAAACTTTCCACTTGGAGATCCTTAATCCCCCAATCTCCCCAATTGGTGATGTTTGACTTCACGGATGTCAAACAAACCTTTTACAAACTGATTCTAAGAGTGTCACCCTTCACTTGACTAATTCATAGGGCGTCACCCTTTTCGTTCCGTTACAATTGTAGAAATGAAAATTACATTTAAGAACCTAACTCTCAAAGAGTAAATCTCAAGTTATAGATTGAGAGAGTTAGGCCTATGCACTCTTTTGATAAGTGAGAATATGAGTATAAAATTTGGCAGCGTTTCAGTAGGATTACCACTTGTTGTTTTCAGCCTTGGAGTGCTTTCTATTTATAGTTTCGGCTACAATTGGACGACCACTTCCTTTTTTGGTTGACCTCATCCAACTGTTGGAAACTAGCCATTGTGTTGTTCTGCACTTTTCCGGTCGACCACTTTCTTCTTGCTCGACTGGTTTCTTGACCAAAACTCATGGATGTAATTTGTAATGTGTTTTGGTCGATCACGTCGACCGCATCCTCGACCGCTTACTCGACCGAAAACTAAGAGACAATCTGTATTGCATTTCAATCAATCCTGACGATTGGTTACTCGATCGTGTACTCGTCCGAAAATCTTTGAGCACTTTGTATTGAATTTCGGTCCTTCATGTTGACCGCTCTCTCGACCTCATACTCGACCGAAAATCTTCGGGGTAATTTGTATACAATTTCAATCTGTCTCGTCGACCACTCACTCAACTGCGTCCTCGATTGATTCCTTTGTAGAGTGAATTTGGTCGACCCAAAGCTCTAGTTAGCTCCACGTCATGCATTCGTTTTGTACTTCTTGAATTCTCTAAGTCCCAATATTTGTAACTTAGACTACAAGCACTTAAATAAACTTGTTAGAGAACATTAATTCCCTAATTAAGGGTATTTCCAATATAATATCAATACAAATATAATGTTTGTGCGATTGATAAATTCATCCAATAAACAATTTATCATTTCCATCAACACAATCATCATTAAAACAAATAAGCCTCACAACACTTAGGATAACAATCTCCCCCTTTTTGATGATGACAAAACATATTAAGTTGTTTATTCTAAAGTCCAAGCATGTTTATAATTTATTGCATAATTTGATTTCTCCCTCTTAGTTTATGCAATGTTTCTAACTTTTATTTCATGCATACATGCTTCAACTTATGTCAAAATCTCTCACCCTTTTTGTCATAATAAAAAATAAACCAGGAGGAGATTTTACAAGACACATATCTCCCCCTTTATTATTTCCAAAAATATAATGACAAGTGAAAAACAAAAAATTTGGCATCGAATCCCTTGTTTTATGACTCCCTCATATGCGCTATCAACCAAAAAATAATCAACATAAGTCGAGCATCCAATAGTCAGTCATAGCATAGGGATATAGTCATGACATACATTTAACAAAATAAAATGAAAACATGTTCAATACAATCCAAAGATAAACATATCCAAAATGATTACATTTATTGGGTTTTATAAGTCACATACAAGGCAGAATAAATGAAAACTCTAATCTAAACATCTGGTAGATCAATATCATAAGCCGAAGGAGGAGGCGGGGTAGATGACGATGGGACGTCGGGATGTACAGTGGGGGATGGAGGTACAATAGTCCAGATTCCTTGAGATATTTCCTTAAGGCGCTTTTCAATTGTCTCAAACTTGGCAAAAATTTGTCCTAGGTAGATTGTTTGCAAGTCAATTTTCTCTTCCAGTCTGGCTAGCTCAAAGGCAGATAATGAGAATTCTCGTCAAGAAGGAGTAGGACGGGAAGAGGGTCCAAGCAGCGATGTAGAGGGAAGTGAGAGCATAAGAGTATCGACATCTTCTTGATGGGCAACATTTTGAGCAGAGGATGAGGGATCAGTATGTCCATTGTCCGGAAGAGGTTTGTGACCAGAATATTGAATGACATTGATTTTGATCCACTTTTTGCAGCCTCAATTATTTGATGAAGAATCAAGAACCCTACATTGAACGGTGTTTTACTGTATAGACGCTCCATGACATACAAGTCAATATAACTCACGTGGTCCCGATGACCATCTTTGGGCAACACGTTATATGTCAACGTGTGATGAACCACATGTGCTTGTATGTTGAGGTCCTTGACTTTGGGTTTCATAATGAAGTTCTCTTGAGGATTCTTCAGAATTTGTTCAAGAAGTCAATCTCCAGCAAGAGTTTGGAAAAACTCGGATTCTTGATTGCCATTGTAGTATTTCTCACATTGGTTTCCCTCTTCAAAATCGAAAAACATATTAATCAACTGAGGGGTTAGCTTTATCTCTTTTCCATAGAGAAAGCTCTTCAATTTCATAGGATTCATAGAGTATGATGCATTCGCATAACATAGTCAAATAGCTTCTTCTACATAAGGTCCAAACTGAACAATTTATATAATCTCCTTCGAGTGTACATATCTTCTATGGTCAGACTCGATAATCCTAAAAATGATATTTTTCTTGACAAAATTAAAGCCCTATTCTTAAATTCTGCCTCATATCTTGCTTTACATGTATCATTAACATATAATTTAGACTGATATTCAGTCGATGCAGAGCAGCTACCTTTGTCAGTTGATGATTTTTGTTTTTCGGTATGACAAGCGGCCATTGAGGAGGATGATCCAAAATTTGAAGCTGGAGAATGATAGGAGTGGGATTGGAGAGATGGATAGGTAGGGAGGGCCAAAATTTGCAGAAAGTTTGTAGAAGAATGCTCGGGTGGTTGTTGAAATCGCCAGAGAGAAAGAGTGTTCTGCACGATCTAGGGTTTGGTCGTTCAAAAACTGTTGAAAATTGACGAATTAGTCAACCACAAATTAGGTGGTTGACCAAAAATTTTGAGGGAAAAATAAGAATTAAACTGTTTTATTTTTCGGTTGACCAAATCATAGCCGATCGACTAAAAATTGCAATCCAAGAGCAGTTTAAGAAGAATGGTTGACCAAAATTGTGTACCCCTTACACAATAAGTTTCTTTCTTAAATTCAGCCTAATTGGAGTCGATTATTCTTAATCCTCATTGAATTCTTATACTTCAAGAATTCAAATTCTACCAATTGTAATATCAAACTCATTTTAATTCATTAAAAATTGTTCAACTTGTTTTCTCCCCCTTTCTCAACTACCAAAATCAATCAATGAGGGTTACAACACTTCAACCAATTAGAACAAATCAAATGTTTTTCTCCCTTTAAATCAACATATCAATTCAATCAATGGAGAAAAATATACATCAAAACCAAATTCCAACAAACTTCCTACATATGCAATTTATAACACAACTTGTTGGATTAACAAGAAAAAGTATGCAAATAAGAGCAAAATCAATCAAAGGAATAAGAATTTTTTACTATATGCATATTGTAATATCTCAAATCTTCTTTGAGCTAAAGGCATAGCTTACATATTAGTTTTGGGGATATTAGGAACTGAGTTGGACATGTAAAGATATAGGTCAAGGGAGATGTAATTGGAATAATTGAGTTATGATACCCCGTTAGATTCATAGTTAGATTATGAGAATGATTGAAGTCAATTGGAGATACTTAAAGTTATATTGGGCAATATCAATTGGATTGATCGTCAGTGGAGTAGTAAGAGGAAATGTATTTGGATGTTGTAAGGGATGAGAGCTAGTTAATAATAAGGTTAAAGATATAGAATTTATTGGAATTAACTTGGGTAATTTAAGACATTAGTCAAGTGAAACATATTTGGAATCTAAGTTTGAATAGTTTGGATGAGTGATTTATTAAGGACATAGGTATATATATATTGTTTAGAATATGTATATTTGGAGAAGATGTGGCGGATGATGTTTAAAAGAGTGGTTGTCATGGTGGTTGATTGAGATCAACCAGTGTGATCAACCTGTAAACAATAAAATGGGTATGGAATATAGGTATTGAAGGAGAGGTTGATCATGGTGGTTGATTGAGATCAACTATTGTGATCAACCTATAAACAAAAGTAGGAATTGAAAATGGGTATTGAAAAGTGCGGTTGATTGTGATCAAATCATTTGTATTTATAAAAGAAGAAATAATAGTAATTAAAGTCATGCATATATCGTTAAGGAATAACGTGATTTAAACCATTTTCTAAAGAATTATTGGTGGTCGATCGCCATGGACGAGAACAACCGGCGTGATCGACCGCAGCATTTATGAAAACATCTTGAGAGTTTTATCCAATGAGAGACAAAATAAAGCATCGTTTGGAACATCTGGAAATCAAAGGGAATGATGTTATATGCGTTTGGACATCAATGGGTCGCCTATTAATGACAACGCGTCGCTGGAAAATTCTAGAAATGGAGTTGAATGCACTTGGACAATGGAAAGTCGAAGCTATTGGCCTTCTACCTTCAGAATGTTAATGTTCTTGACGTTGAATAATTGTCTATAAATAGTGGGTGAAGGGGAACAAAATGGAGAGGAGAAGAAACGTAGTGTTACGCTGCCAAAATTATGAGAGAAACTTAGAGAGAGTTTTTGTGAGGCAGAGAGGATCGGGAAGTTTAGAGTCAGAGAGAAGAAAGTGAGGGTTTGTGAATGTGTGTATGTTTTAGAAGAAAGTAACAAAGAGTGAAACTGTGAGAGAGTTCCGTGAGACTGAAGGGTAAGGAACTGTGAGGAACAGTGTGAGTGGTAGGCTGAAGTTCTGTGAGGTGGAACCAAAGAGGACGTAAGGCTGTAAGGATTTCTGAAGAAAAAGGGAAGAGTTTGGCTCCATTGTTCGCGTAGATATTTCAGGTAATAGACACTCTTTCAAGGTCTTGTGGGAATTTAATGGGTTTGCTGAGTTGTCTGTTAGTTGTTGAGTTCTGTTTATTAATTACGGTATGAGGTTAATGATGATTAGTTGGTTATTATTTGGTTAAGGTATTATTTTGTTGGACATTAAAGAATGTTGTTTGGAAAATAAATGAGTAATCGAGTATTATTTGGGAAATAATACTAAAGTCAAGAATTTAATTGATTTGTTGACAATAGGCGAAGTGATAAATTGTTGGATTCAGTGATTATTAAATTAGTTGGTGATATAAGTTTTATTACGTGGAGGAAGTAATTATTGAATTAAGGTTTGTCATTATTGGATAAAGCGATTGTTGGAAAATAAGGTTTTTCAATATTACAGATATATTATGAGGCATGTTAGTTGAAGCTAGAAGATTTTATTATTGAAAATTAATAGTTATATGTGTTAATAATGGATAGGTTTTGTGATGGAAACTTAAAGTGTTAAACCATTAAAGCTAAGGATACCAGGTACGTGCTATTGCATGTGCTTTGTCCGAAAGGACCTACATCATGGAAAATTAGGGTTTTGTTTGATGTATGTTTACTAAATGCATAAGTTATGTTATTGCATGAAAACGTATGTTGTTTGCTTGTATATTTATTAGAATTAAGTTCAGTTCCTTAGATAGGACGTATCACGTTTTAAGGATACGATTAAGGAACACGTTAGATAGGATTGTATGTGCACGACAAAGTTAAGACATTGGATCATAAAGTACACAAAAATGAATATACGTAAATAACTGTGGACCAGTTTGTTACTCCTGACACAGAAATCAAGATAAGAAAATAACTGTGGATCGGTTTGATACGCCCGACATAGATGTTTATGTGATCCTATTTGATGAGCCTGACACATAAATAGTAAAAGACTAAAACAATATGAGACAACAGAATGAAATAGTAAGATACGTAAATAGTTGTTGATGGACGTAGTTGATAGAGTGTTCCTGTATGGATGTTTATGGTGTTGGCGACATTGACTTGTGGTTATGGCTCACGAAGATGAAATAAATGTATTTAAATGTTTTAAAAAGGCTTTTAAGTATTTTATGATTTCAAATAAAAGTTTTAAGTTAATGTGTTTATTTAACTAATGGATTTATGGTATTTAATTGTAAAAGACTTCCGCTGTATGTTTTATAAGATTAAGACTTCCGCTATTTATTACTCTAGTGTTTTATTACGCAATGGTTTTACAAGAAAAATTTTTATACGGAAAAAGTTACGAGATGTTACACATATAATCTATTCAATTCAAATCAAGCAAAGAAATATGATTTTAACCTATTTCTGCATAACAAGAAAATTTTATTTGAGTCATGAGTATAAGTGTTAAACAATATCAGCAAATTATATGCCAACTCTTGATTCAAAAGTCAAAAAACACCTAGATGCTTTTCTTAGGCACCCAAACCTTTTGGGGGCATTTATCCTTAGCAATGGTCCCTTTCTAAACCCAATTCATTTTAGAGTTTGCCCTTTTACCACTCAATTTTAGTGGGCAAACAAAGACATTATGTCCTATGCAATTGCATGTGTTACAAGTAGTAGTAGGAGCAACAAACAAATTCTTATAATTTTTCTTTCTTGCAAAAGGTTTATAGCCAATACCGTCTTTGTTGAATGTCACCCTTTGCTTCCCTAAAAGCATATTAAAATTTTTGCTACTATTAGAAAACTTAAGCACAATAGAGTTTAAATCAATATTTTTCAACTTCAATTCATCAACATCAAACTCTAAAGATTTAATTGTGGCAATATAACCCTCAATCATGTTTTTCAAATCAACAATTTGATTTTCCCATGATTTAACCAATTCAACATGCTTTTCAATCAACTTGTCATTTTCCTTCTTCAATAATTTATATCTACGTTTAAGCAAATTAAATTGTTCAAACAATTCTTCAAACATGTTTAGTAATTCACTATCATCCTTAATATCATCAATATCACTAGAAGAGTCTTGTGTACCTTTTCCTTATTGGCCATGAAGCAAAAGTTGGAGACCTCTTCAATTTTTGAAGATAAACACTCCTTGCTATCATCCCATGTGGCCTTGAAAGCTTTCTTCTTTGAGGCTTTAAAATTCTTCTTTGCTTTGGGACAATCGGATGTGGTATGTCCTTGTTTTTTGAACCCAAAGAAAATAATTACCTTTTCCCTTTTCAACTTCTTTCGATGAAGGTATTTGTTGAATTTCTGGGTCAAGAATTTTATATCTTCATCATCTTCATATTCTTCTTCCTCAGAATCAACTTGAGTACTTGAGGAGGCTTTCAAGGCTATATTCTTTGGTTTGAAAACTTCCTTATCTTTTTGGTCCTTCTCCTTGTTGCTCACTAACGTGATCTCGTGCATCATTAGGCAACCGATGAGTTCCTCCATCTTTAAAACATTGAGATCATGTGCCTCTTAGATAGCAGTCACTTTAGGTTGCCAAACACTTGGTAGGCATAAGAGAATCTTTCTTACAAGCTCTTCATTAGGATATACTCTTCCAAGAACTTTTAAACTATTAGCAATGTTAGTAAATCAAGTAAACATTTGACTAATAAATTCTTCTTTTTTGATGCTAGACAATTCATATTCATGTACAAGCATACTTTATTTACTTTCTTTATCTTGATTGGTTCCTTCATGTGTTATTTCTAGAAGTCTCCATATTTCATGTGCATATTCACATGCTTGTTTTGCTATTAAATTCATTCCTATTTAAAGCACAATATAAAGTGTTACTGGCTTTAACATTCATACTTAACTTTCTCAGGTCCATTTCATCATATTCAATGTCTAATTTAGAAACATTCATACTGTTTTCAGTTTTGATAGGAATGTATGATCCTTTTTCAATGATATTCCACAAAGCATAATCCATTGACTGCTCATAAATTCTCATTCTAGTTTTCCAATAACTGTAATCATTTCCATAAAAAAATGGTAGCCTAGAAACAGATTGCCCTTCTACATGCATGTTGTTCATGTTAAAAGCCATATGTACTTTTCAAAGATAACTCAAAAAATAATCAGAATAAAGTTTATAACCTACTCTGATATCAATTGAAAGATCGAAATAATCTAAGAGGGGGGGGGGGGGGGTGTGGTGAATTAGGTTTGCTAAACTTTTCGAGTGATTATTATTTCTCTAAACCCTAAATGATTTATAACATACACAACATACAAATAATAACAATAATAAAGAGTTGAAGGGAAAGAGAGTGCAAACGATATTGTTCACCATGTCCGCGCTCTAAGCTTTCCACTTGTAGATCCTTAATCCCCTAATCTCCCCGATTGGTGATATTTGACTTCATGGGTGTCAAATAAACCTTTTACAAACTGATTCTAAGAGCGTCACCCTTCACTTGACTAATTCGTAGGGCATCACCATTTTCGTTCGGTTACAAGAATTGTGGAAATGAAAATTACAGTTTAGAACCTAACTCTCAAAGAGTAAATATCAAGTTATAGATTGAGAGAGTTAGGCCTATACACTCTTTTGATAAGTGAGAATATGAGTATAAAATTTGACGGCATTTCAGTAGGATTCCCATTTGTTATTTTCAGCCTTGAAGTGCTTCTATTTATAGTCTCAGCTACATTCGATCAACCACTTCCTTTTTAGTCGAACTTATCCGACAATTGGAAACTAGCCATTGCATTGTTCTACACTTTTCTGGTCGACCACTTTCTTCTAGCTCAGTCGCTTTGTCGACTGAAACTCATGGATGTAATTTGTAATGTGTTTCGGTCGATCACATCGACCACATCCTCGACCTCTTACTCGATCGAAAACTAAGAGACAATTTGCATTGCATTTCGGTTGATCCTATCGACTGGTTACTCGATCGTGTACTCGTCCAAAAATCTTTGAGCACACTATATTGATTTTCAATCATTCACGTCTATCGCTCTCTCTACCTCATACTCGACTGAAAATCTTCAGAGTAATCTATATACAATTTTGGTCGGTCTCATCGACAACTCACTCGACCATGTCCTCAACTGATTCCTTTGCATAGTGAATTTGGTCAACTCAAAGCTCCAGTTTGCTCGACCTCACGCCTTTGTTTTGTACTTCCTGAATTCTCTAAGTCCCAATATTTGTAGTTTAGACTACAAGCACTTAGATAAACTTGTTAGAGAACATTAATACCCTAATTAAGGGTATTTCTAATATAATATCAATATAAATATAATGTTTGTGTGATTGATAAATTCATCCAATAAACAACTTATCATTTTCATCAACACAATCATCATCAAAACATATAAGCCTAACAACACTTATGCTAAGAAAATTAACTAAATTTTTTTATTAATATAAATATGTGGATGTTACATTCTCTAAACTGAGGCACTCACTCCTTTGCATCATGGGGACGTCTGCATTGTGTACACTCTAGCTCGGATGGGTTTTAAATTGAATGACTAGGGTATTTGAAACTTGAAGGGAATTTTAAGTTGAGAATGAATGCAACAGGAAATGCTGCACCTACTGATCAATTTCATCATGCAGGTATTAGGGCTCATTACGACCTAGGTGTTTAGATGGAAGATATTCCACCAGGTAGACCATCCTTTGATAATAAAGTTTATAGGTTGTGATAATGTAAACATAAAAATTCTTTGTTGATAGTGAAAATGTGTTGATAAAGATAAAAATTCTTTGTGGATATGTCATAAACCATGCAACTTCTAAATTACAATAAAATATGGAAAATTGATTTAGAGAAACAATTGCGATGATATGTTTAATTGTTGATGTGTTGATGGTGAAAATGTTATCCATAACTTCAATTTATCTCATAATGATATGTCATGCTAAATTGAATATTACAGTTGTATCACATATTAAAAATTGATTCGGATGATGAAGTGCAATGGTATACATATGATATGTTACTTGTATTGTCTTGATTTTTGTATTATTATGTATCATGATGCACATTTTGAAAAGAAAGGAAAATGGTCTTCTTGCATGCATTTTTATTAAGATAGTTTTGAATGATAATAAAATACATAACGGGGTTGTTGTGGGCGTGGTTAAGTCGAGCTATCCTGAAAGGCAGACAAAATGGTGCTTGCTTTCCATAAAGCTTGAGTTAGGCTGTTCCTTGTAGTGGACCAAATGATGCTTACTCTCTTATGATTGTTGCCCCAATGATTGAGTGGTCAAGTGAAAAGGGAAAAGGAAAATAGTGGCATTACATATTCTTATGAAAAGCATATGGGACAGTGCATTATGTTATGTTCATGTGATATTGAAAGCATATGCTACAATTTATTAATTGTATGTTGATAGTATGTTATACATCGCTTACTAAGCAATAAACTTATAAATAAATCATGTGATGTAGGTGAAGAATATGATGAGGATTTACATTTGAATTGACTTGGTTGATATGGATGTTGATGGGGTCAATCAGTGGATTAATTTTTGGCTTGTTGTGATTGCTATGACCGGTGGAGCATGGAGAATAAAAGGTTCTTTTGGTAGTGGAATTGGAGTAGAATTAAGGATATTTAATCAATGGTTTTATAAAACTTTATGGTTTGATGGAATGTTTGTATATGAGACTTTTTGATAAACAGATATAAAATATCAGTCTTTTGAAATGTTAAAATATCGTCTATGAAATGGTTATAAGTCTTTGGCTGTGTTTAAAGTTTTCAAAAGTATGTTAGATATTTCAAAATTAAGAAATGATTTTCAAATAAAAAATACAAGAAAAAAAGATAATAAACACCAATATATGCTACAAGGTGTTACAAGTAGAGGTGTTGAAGCAAATGCGAAGTTATGTAGAATTCTTGAAGGACATTTTATCGAAAAGGAGGAGGCTAACTGAATTTGCAACTATTGCTATGATTAAAAGAAGCAATGCACTTTTACTAAATAAGTTGGCACCATAATTAATAGATCAAGGCAACTTCACAGTACCTTATGTGATTGGAAACAACTACTTTAGAAAATCTCTCTGTGACTTAAGAGATAACATCGCCTCAATGTCTATGTCCATTTTAAACATCTTTGTATTGGTGAAGCAAGGCCAACAGTCGTGACACTTCAGCTTGTTGATGGATCTTTAGCCTATCTTGATGGGAAAATTGAAGATGTACTAGTTAAAGTGGATAAATTTATATTCCATACTGATTTTACTTTATTGAATTATGAAATTGATCGTGATGTTCTTATAATTTTAGGTTGACCCTTTTTAGCCATTAGAAGAACAATTATAGACATACAAAAAGGAGAACCGACTATGCATGTTCATGATCAACAGGTCACATTCAATGTGTTGAAGGTATTGAAATTTATGAAGGAATCTAAAGAATGTTCTGTTAGCCTAGTTTTGATAGTGATCGATTAATTTGATTATAAGTTGTTTATAATTTGAATATGTTTATATACGATTTTCATTGAAAATAACCTCTAACAAGGGTATTTATATTTACTAACATGTGTGCTTAAGTCCATGTAATTAAATGTTTAATCATTTGGACTTAGAAGCTTCAAAGAGTGCAAAACACGCAATAGCGGTGGACCAGAGTAGAATGGCAATCGACTGGAAACCTTACAGAGAGCAACGCATTTATGAATTTGATGAAAGTGGTCGACCAGAGGAGAAAGATGGTCAATCGAAAATATTACTAATTGCTCCAGTTTTTGAAGTAGTGAAGAGAGGTCGACTGAGATGAAGGGCGGTCGACCAAAAATTAGACAGAGTCGATTTAAGTTCTTGACTTGCGTTGAAGAAGTCGACCAGAGCTGAGAGCGGGTGACCGTTCTGGATGACCAGAACGAAGAATAGTCGACTAGAAGTGTAACGGCAACATACAATGGTCGACTGGAATGTTACAGTGGTCTACCGCTGGACAGTTTTCTATAAAAAGAGGCACTCTGAATTGAAGAATGAAGGAAGAGAAATTGTATCGAAGTGCTGCTAGATTTATTCAAGACAATTCTCTTCACAATTGAGTGTCAAGTCTAATTCTTCTACTCCTAAACTTGAGCTTTCTCATTTGAGAGAGTTAGGCTTCCAAATTGTAATCTTTCACTTCATTCATTGTACTCAGACAACAATCAAGGGTGACGTCTCGTAATAGTCAAAGATAAAGGGTGACACCCCAAAATAGTAGTATAAGGTTCGATTGATGCCCATGAAGTTCAATCAAATATAACCGGGGAGGTTATAGGTTAAAGAATCTTCAAGAGGGGATCTTGAAGCACAGACGTAGGCAAGGTTAACCGAACCGCATTACCAAATTGGTGTCAATTCTCTATCCCTTAACTCTTTACTTTATTGTACATATTTTGTGATTGTTAGCTTGCATATTATTGATAACATAGTTAATAATAGAATTTATATAATCGCACAAAAAAGTTTAGGTAGTCTAATTACACTCTCCCCTATTAGGACTATTACAGTCATTTCATGTTCAATAGTTGATATTTTTTATTCTCGATAGTAAAGATGGTAACAATCAGCAGATTGATTTAGTGAAGTTAAAAATCAACATGATGAGCTGAATGAAATTGTTGAAGAAACTAATAGGTTTGTGGCAATCCGAATGGACAGTTTGACTCTCTAAATTTATCAAGACTAGAGCTAAAGCAATTCAAGTCTTCAATTTAATAACCACCTAACTAGTAGATTAAAGACTCTACCTGCACACTTGAAATATGCTTCTCTCAAGCAGAATAATACTTGACCAGGAATTATTGCTGCAACCCTCAATGAAAGGTAGGATGATGAATTATTAGCAGTTGTCATAGCCCGTCCCCCGATTTCCTCAGGAACTGCATTGTTAATCGGATTCTTTGCCCGGTGAACAATCACACAACTCACAACTCTCAGCGGAAGCTCACCAATTACACACACATGCGCTCGTGCAATTGGGCCACATAAAAATAAAATCTACCCAAACAGGAAAGTAGTACACTATTATTTATTTACATAACTGTATCTAAATTTATTTTTACAAACATGGGCTGAATTAAAACTAAATACATCAAAATAAAAACCCAAACTATACTACGGGACTATGCTATGTAACTCATCCATCTAACTGACCTTTATCTTTTAGCTCCAAAGCTGCTACCACCTATTCTTAAAAAACAGTATAAATAGAACTGTGAGCTTTTTAAGCTCAGTCAGAATCATAATATAATGATTCAATAAACTATACCAATATCACAGTTAACCATGTATAAAGCCCAACGTGATTAGTCCTCACATACTTAACTTCCAACATATAACTTTTGATCAACTCTCATGATCACACATCCCAGATCTATGTTTTATCTAGATCTTTGCAAATTTCTAATTAATATCTCAACTATATGATACACTTCTTTGTATAAGAAGTGTTTAGTGCATATGTATAAATGCTTAGGCCTATGATTTAGATATCCATAGCCTACTTTTCTCAATATTCTTATGTGCAATTTCTCTTTATGCACAATTTAATTCTCATACATATTTATGTATACCAAATACCTCATTCACAAGTCTCATGTGCTATTCCAAATAGGCACTACCAATCTTTATAGAATACTTATTCTATAAATCTTTCTATTGTGCAACATGATTTCCTGGATGATAGATCACATTCTATTTTGGTCTATCTATTACCATTACTAGTTAGACATTTTCAATTAATGTCTAATTTCCCAAACCATCTCTTATATACTTCTATGATTTTTTTAATACCAATTCTAGACACCTCTAATATGAGTATAATCTCAAGCCATCTAGACATTTACAAGGTATATCTAATGTCGAATCATCTCTAGACATTTCTAATTAATGTCTATCCCATACTATCTAGACATGTCTATTTAATGTCTATCCCAAACTATTTAGACATTTATAATTAATGTTTATCACTAATGTCCCTATATATAAAGGAACTCCTCAACATAATGCATATATTAATCCTTAGGCTTATGCTATAACAGATCATAGCCTAGATACCATGACGATCCATCTAACTATTTCATCCCATGACTCACATTTATGCAATGAATATGAAATGCATATCACGACTCTCCTTTCACAATAATGCAGTGATAGTGTGAATCAATGCAATGCTCCATTTATTATTAAATGGTCATAGTTTTTAACAAGTACCATTTTATTAATATGTACGTGTATGTCAACATTTATGTGACTATCAACATGAATGATTATACATCATCATATGTAAAGTTGCACATGACCATGAAACCCCACCATACTGGTCATTGTCTCCAATAGGTCTGTTCATGAATAACAAAACCTCCAGAGAGATAGGGACTCTCAACCCAAAGGGGATTCACAGTCACTCCCCTTCTATTTTTCCAATTTACATACATCACACAGTACATAGTCTTGCGAGGTATATTGGGTTCCTCTGTGACAAACAATACTACCATGATAATATGTTTTGTACATATAAATATTTTCATGATGCATGATTTGACATCCTCACTATGCATACATTGAATGCATATAATACATACTAATAATGCATGTGATATGAACCATGGAAATCTTTTTATTAACCTTACAATAATGATGCATGAAATGGTAACTTACATCTATCAAGACATATTCTATCTATGTGTCAATCATCTCCCAAAATGGTTTATACATAAACAAATTTTTAAAAATCTAAGAAAAATGTTCCAAAAATACAAGGTCCAATCGATTGCTCCCTTAACTGTGGTCGTCTGCTCTATTGTATTTTTAACACAAAACAAGGCAAAACTTGATTTCACTGATCGACTGCAAAACATGCAGTTTCAAATCCTTCATTGCGGTCATCTGTAATACCCCGAAAATACTTTTCCCTTTTTGATGATGTAATGATTCTGGATAATCTTAATATACGAATATTGCATCAAATTATGCAACGGTGAGCGTAAGTTGTGCATGAAAAGTAGAGGGTTAATGTTGGAAAATGACCTAAATGTGAAAAACTTAGGAAAAATGCATAAGTGTTGGATTGCGGACGCTTATGGACACTGTGGACGACACAGGGCAGCGTCCGTTTTGAATCTGTACCACACTGGGACAATTCGGACGATAGCGGACGACTGCAGATGAGGAAGAATGGCGTCCGAATGAATCTGTCCTAAATCTTGGGCACTTTTGGACGATGCGGATGACACATCCGGACGTCATGTCGCGTCCGGAAGGCACCTGCGGATGCTACGGACAAAGGCTGAGGACACATTTTCTCATCTCAAATCGAATTTCGGACGGTGCAAACGAGTTCTGCGGAAGACTCGACTCGTCCGCAACATCGGGAATTTCTGAGAAACCCATTTTTAAATCATCTCTCTCTTCCGATTTCTTGCCAAAATCTACAAATTCTTCTCCTCCAGTCTACCCCCTGCAACACCTAGCCTCTCCCCTGTAGCTTGGAGGGCTTTCCACGCAGCCTTAAGCCATGGGATCACATTTTCCTTGGGTTGAGCAATGGTAGTTTGCTTTCTTTGTAGGTTATCTTCTGTAGCTACCTTGTCTCCTCCCTTTCGTCTATATAGGTAAGTTTCCTGCTAATTTCTCTGGCTAGCAAGTTGTGAAGTTGTGAGAGTGTCACTCTGTTGAGGAGAAATTGGGTGAAGTAGTGTGAATTGCTGCTAGACTTCGATTGTGAGGTGAGGCAAAGGAATTATTGGTAGTTGGAAGGTTTGAAGCTACTGTTGAGCTGTGATTTCTTGGTTTGCTCGGTTAAACTTCTGGGAAATTAAGGTAAGTGGTGACTTTGATTTGTGAACCTTCAATAGATTAGGCCAAGTTGGTTTAGTGTAGTGATAATAGTGTTGATATTGAATGTCATGTTTGTGAAGGAACTTTGGAAGTTGAGAAATTAGGAAATATCTTACCTGCTGGAAACTAAGGCGATTGTGCTACTGGAAATCTAAGGTAAGAATTGGAATATTGTTTTGGCCTGAGAGGCCCTGCATTACGGGTTTTCGAATGGTTGATTTGCTTGTGGATTGTTGTGTTCTATTTTTAGTCGTTGGGAACTTTAATTGCCATACTATTACTTGCTTGTTAAATGCTTAGAGTGTGGAATTGGATATTGAAAAGCATGGAGGATAGGTGTAAGGTTCTGTTTTAGCTGCTGGAAATTGTAATTGTCATGTTTGACTTCAAGTAATAATTATAAATTGTGGAAAGTGCATGAAGAATAGATGTGAGTATGCGCGTAGTGATGGTTCTGTTTAGTTAATATTAAGCTATAGTTGTGCAAGGGTTATTGACTTGAGCACGATTTAATCTGAATGTGATGGGGCATGGATTGTTGTGTTATAAATCGTATTTCTGCTCACATTTGGTGTTATTGTATCGAGAGCATAAAACTGAGTTTTTGTTGCCAATCTGTTGAATAAACTGTCAAGTGCTTGATTTTGGTTATCAAGAGAAAACGCTATAGAATGTTAGATCAATGGACATGTGATATCATGAATATAAAAGTTAACCGTTTAACTATTGGTTGTTACATGTTAAGGGAAGATAATCTGAACTGATTATAACATTATATTACAAAACAAACGAGGAATAATGGTATCAAGTAGTTGAGATTCTTATTGACTAGATTAATGATTAAGGGTCATTTATTCTGAAGGTATTGTGAAGGTTAAATTGGAATGCTACACGTATCGCGGATGCCAGGTAAGTTGATACTTACTGAGTTTTGGTTTTCGGACCCTACATCGCAAGAGTTAGGATTTGCATGTTGTGTGTTCCTTTAATAATATGTTTATTAGACATTTGTATGATCATATAGGAGTGTAGGTATTCTCATAGGCATATTGTATGTCATACTTAATATATAAAAATAGGCGTGTGGGGGTTCGGGTGTCGGTGAAACTTCCTTTACCCCGTTCTGAAACCCCCAACGTCTGCAACAAAACGACTGGGTATGGCTTGTGGTGACACCCTAATTGGCATGGTTCCTGGTCAAAACCATAGGTTAAGCCACGAGAGCAATTGACTTATCCATCGTCCCAACTAACAGATGAGATACGGTTCTCCTCTATAATGCATCACATGATCATGCATCATATCTGCGTTTTATTTTCTTATATCACTTACTGAACAATAGGTTCATTAGTTTAGGTCTTGTGATGTAGGTATCGTACGAGAAACAGGTGATCAGGTCAAAGACAGTTGATGAAGGATTTGCACAGGTGAATCTTGTGATTGGCTGGGCTAAAGAGTTTTAAAAGGAAATGGCTTGTAAAATGGTTTGTAAATTATTTAATATTCTTTAATGTTTCATTTTAATTTCGCTGCGTTTTATAAAAGATTTTTTATTACTTCTTCTGCAAAATGTTTTAAGTAAAGAGTTTTAATATCGGTTTTTATAAGAAAAGTTTCACTCTGATTTAAGTTTTAAATTTCACGTGATTTTAAAGTAAATAAAAACCGGGTCGTTATATCATCAATTCCAGAAGCAATTTTACACATCTGGACGTCCGGCACAGAGACAGGACGTCCACTCTCATGTTTATTTCCCAATTTCTTACATTTCTAACATTCAATTTTCTACTAAATCCATACCAAACCATTCTAGAATCACATTCATATTTTGTAATCCATCAAATAGATAACTTAATCTATTTAAACTCATTTAAGCATAACATTCAAATCATGCTTTCTAACTTATGCAATTTAAAATACTCTTCCTTAAAGGACAAACTAACAAATTGCATATTAATTTCATGCTTATAATCCACCCATAACAATAAATTTAATTATTTGAATCCAATTTAACTATCATCATCAAAAGACATCCATTTTTTCACTTAAGCACCCCAACCACATATTCATGCTTCTATTCAATTACCACTACTTCAATCTTTATTCAACCAATTTGTGGCAATAACCATTATCAAACCTTATATTCATACCATGAAAATCAAACCAATTAGATATATTTATCTAATTCAATACTTCATGCTCACTTTTAACCTTAACAACTCAATATCATTAATTTTAATTCAATTCAACTCACATCTTTAAATCTCCATAAAATCATCCTTTACTTGACCAATTTAATCATCAATAAATCAATATCATCCATAAATACCAACATGCAATCCATGAATTTCACATATAATTCATAAACTTACCATTTACTCCACCTAAACTATGCAATATTTAACATAGTTTAATATACTTAGTTTAGGGTTCTTACATCTTGAAGACAACTTTATTCTTCACTTTCTCCTCTTAATTTTATGCTCAAAAGGTTGCTCTTGATGAATGGAATAACTTCATTGAAAGAATTGAGGGTCAATTCTCTCTTTTTCCCCCACTTTCTTCTTCGTTTTTCTTCTCCTCTTTTCTCGTTTTCTCTCTTCTTTCTCCCCTATTTCCAACACAAAATGGCTGGATTCCTCAGCCATTCTTCTCTTTCTAGAGACATCTTAGGGTCAAATAACCATTTTGTCCATTTTGTCCTTCAAACTTTGCCATTTTACCTTTAATTCCATAGATAATTACAAAAAATACCATGGTTAATTATCCTTAACCATTCTTAACTTAAACTAATCATTTTATCTTAGTTCTAAGCTAATCCTCATGATTATCATAATTAATCATGATTAATTAACCTTAATCATCTACTAATTATACTTTAATCACACACTTAGTCACTAATCCACAAGTGACACGTGTAAATACCCCATTGGTTGTCTAATTGTATTACATGGCCACATACGTGAATGTATTAGGAATATTTTTTCTTTTATACACTTCTCCAAATTCTCACTCTAAAGTCCCATTTAAAGACATATTCCAAAACAATACAGTTTTGGACTTATCCAACTTCAAACATGCATAACTTCTATTGCATACATCCAAATCCTTTTAATTCAAAGCCATACAATTTTTTTATGTGTCTACTCTATGACCTTAAAATATTTTGAATTATTAATCAACATACCTCTTCAAGTATCCCCAAACAGTGACTATGCTCATTTATAGCACATTTATCACTTTCATGAAAAAAATCATATCTTGATGAATATATATCCAATTGATCCAATCTCATCACCATTACATAATCCAAGGTATCTACTATTATAAGTATTTTTATTTTGTAAAAATATCCTCAATTGGTTAGTAAATTTCTTCTTAAAATTTATCTCATGATTTATTTATCACTTAATCATATTTAATTATAGTAAACATGGTTATTAATGTTAATCCTTAATCTAGATCATCACAGCAGTGCTTCAGAAATTCAAAAGGTTATTAGTTGGACTATAACAAACATCAAGGAGATCAACCCCTCAATATGCATGCATAAAATCTTATTAGAAGACAATCCCAGAAACTCCATTGAACAATAGAGAAGATTCAACGAGATCATAAAGCAAGTTGTGAAGAAAGATGTAATTAAATGATTGAATCCAAGAATTATTTATCCTATTTCAAACAGTCCATGGGTGAGTCTAGTTCAGAATGTGTCAAAGAAGGGAGGAGTGAATGTGGTTTAAAACAACAACAATGAAATAATTCCAACTAAGACTGTGACTAGTTGGAAGATATGTATGGATTACAAAAAACTGAACAAAACTACTGGAAAGTATCACTTTCAACTACATTTTATAGATTAGATATTTGATTGATTTGCTGGGAAGGAGTTCTACTACTTTTTGGATGGTTATTCAAGCTACAATCTGTAGGATCGATATACGCCTATAGAGGGGGAAGGGGAGAGTGGATATAGCGTTTCTAACTTTTTTGTGCGATATATAAATTCTCTAAAACCCTAAGTGATTTATCGAATACAATTAAATAGATAATGCATAAATATAGGGAGTTAAGGGTTCGAGAGTGCACAAGATTTGTTTACGCGGTTCGACAAATCTGCCTACGTCCGTGCTCCAAGATTTCACTTGGAGATCCACTAACTAATTGACTTACGGGTGTCAATTAAACCATTTACAAAGACTAATTCTACGGGTCGTCAACCTTTGACTATTACGGGACGTCATCCTATATTTTGACTATTGTAGGGAGTCACTTGTTGATTGAACTTTCAGGCATTCAATCGAGTGGTTGACTATTTCGGGGTGTCACTCTTATGTGATGAATTCTTAGGGAAACACCCTTTACAATTTAGCACAATAAAGAATCGGAAATTTAAGGCTCTAAAAAACTAATCTGAATTCTCCCAATAATAACTCGCAAGTTTATGGGTAGGGAGAATTGGATTTACAATGCTCACAGTGTGTATGAATCGAGTCTTGAATTTGGCAGGGTTTTGCCTCGATTCTCTGTTCGTTGTAGAGAGCTTGGAGTGAACTCATATATATAGGCAGTGGACTTTCGGAGGCGGAGAGGAGGTTTCGGACGTCTGCATCAAGCTGTTGGAAAATATCCGTTAAAATCTGTCCGTTGGAAATATAGCCATTATGCACAATTTGGACTTTTCGGACGCAGGTCCTTGTTCGCTAGTCATCCGCATGAACAAAAATTATTCTCTAGATTGTTATCTTCCTCGTCCGCAGTCGTCCACGCTTTGTCCGTGACACACCTTTGGACGCAGACCGTTGTCCGCATGTCATCATTTCTGCGTCCAAAGTGTACCAAAAATGGACAGATTCAAAACTTTCACGTCCGGGCTCATCCGCGTTCATCCGCATATCGTCCGCAAGTACACAGAACAGATTGGGATGAGATTCACCATCCGCATGCCGTCCCCACTTCATCTATTTTAGCCCCTGAACTATATTGAGTCCCTAAAAGATATGCAACACTGCATGGATTCAAGTAAACATGTTAGAACAATTATAATACCCATTTTGAGGATATTTTCAATATACACTGATATAAATATTGTTATAAAATGTTAAGAATAATATCTAGAAAATACAAAATATAACACAAAATACAACTTATTGATTTATCAAATTAATCAACATTTTAGTCATCATCAAAATATAACTTAACCTAACAAAAAGGCTAACACAATCAAATTGCTATAACACTAGGAAAGGAAGATAAGACCACCTTCACTTATCCTTATGGAGCTTTTGCATTTAGGAGGACTTCATTTGACTTATGCAATGCACCAACAACATTCTAGAAGTGCATGATGACTATATTTTCAAATATGATGAAGAAAATCATGGAAACCTTTATGGATGACTAGGAGATTCATTTGGTGCCTTTTTACAAAATTTGTAGAACGTCTTGCAAAGATGTGAAGAAACTAACCTCGTATTGAACTAGGAGAAATGCCACTTCATGGTGCATGAAGGAATTGTCCATAAAACCTCAAAGAAAGGGATTGAGGTTGACTGAGAAAAAATAGAAGTAATCGAGAAGCTTCCACTTCCCACATTAGTTAAGGGAATGAGAAGCTTTTTAGTTCATGCTAGCTTCTATAAAAGGTTCTTAAAAGAATTTTCTAAAATTTTAAAGCCCCTGTGCTCATTGCTGGAACAAAATAAAAAGTTTGAATTTGATGAAGCTTATCACACTGCCTTTTCAGATTTTATAAATTGATTGATCACAACTCTAATAATAGTAGCACTAAATTGGAATCTACATTTTAAGCTTATGTGTGATGCTAGTGATTACACTGTTGGAGAAGTTTTAGGCCAAAGAAAGAACTAGGTTTTTCATTTTATTTATTAAGCAAGCAAGACTTTGACCTATGCTCAACTAAACTACTCAACCACAGAAGAAGAGCTGCTAGTTGTGGTGTTTGCATTCGAGAAATTCAAAGCTTACTTAGTTGGGACTAAAGTCATAGTCTACACTGACCATTCAACAATCAAATATCTTATAGCTAAGAAAGATGGCAAATTGTGGCTCATAAGATAGGAGCTTTAACTACAAGAATTCAATCTGGTAATCAAAGACAAGAAAGACACTGGAAATCAAATTGCTGATCATTTATCCATATTAGAAGACATAATCGATTTCAAAGATGAAGGGAAAATTATGACAATTGACATGATGAAAAACTATTTGGAGTGCAAATGAACAGAATACCATGGTATGCAAATATAGTCAATTATTTGGTACATGGAATATTTTCATCAACCTGACAAGCCAACAAAAGAAGAAATTCATTCATGAGACAAAATATTATCTATGAGATGAGTCATACTCATTCAAGCAATGTGCAGATTAGAAAACAAGAAGGTGGGTACCTGATGAGGAAAAAGAAGGAATCCTGTAGCATTGTCATTCATCTCCATAAAATGGATAATATGGAGGGACTACAACAACAATAAAAATATTGCAATATGGATTTCACTAGTCAAGCTTGTTCAAAGATACTCAAGAATTTGCTAAAAACTGTGATAAATGTCAAAGGCAGGAGAATATCTCACAAAGCTTGAAATACCTCAGAACAATATTTTGGAAGTGGAATTATTTGATGTTTGGGGCATTAACTTCATGGGACTATCCCCTTCCTCTTTCAGAAATCAATACATTCTTGTAGTAGTGGATTATTTTTCAAATTGAGTGGAAGCTACTGCATTACCAACGAATGATGTTAAAGTTATAATTGTTTTCTGCAGAAGAATATTTTTACAATATGGTATGCTTAGAGCTATTATCAGTGATAGAGGAGCACATTCCGGAATAAACAAGTTACAAAACTGTTAGTAAAATACAAAGTTTGATATAAGATTGCTACAACATATTACCCTTGGTCAAGTGGCCAAGTTGAAATGTCAAACAAAGAAATCAAGAGGATCCTTGAAAAATTTTTGAATACTTCTAGAAAATATTGGGCCTTAAAATTAGATAATTCACTTTGGGCACATAGAATAGCTTACAAAGCACCTCATGGAATGACCTTACATAATAGTTTACGATACAGCCTGTCATTTACCTATGGGGTTGGAAAATAAAGTACAGTGAATTTTAGCAAAACTGAATGTTGACATGCAAGCTTGTTGGAGACAAGAGGATGCTAAAACTTAGTGAGTTGGAAGAACTTAGAAGGTAGAGTTACAAGAATGTGGAGTTTTAAAAGCAAAAGGTCAAAAAATGACACAGTTGTTATATTAATAGACCTTAGACTTATTTGTTTTGACGATAAATGTTTAAGTTAATAATAAGTTGTTTATGTTTTGAATGTGTTTAACTTGATTATCATTTAGTTTATAATTATTCTTCATTAGAAATACCCTTTCACAAGGGTATTTATATGTTCTAACATATTTATTTAAATCCATATAGCTAATGGTTAAATTTTGGGATTTAAATACTTCAAGAATAGCAAAACACGTAGTATAGGTTGACTTTGGACCAGAGGTTGATCAACCAGGCAAACTAAAGAAGAGCCAATATAGAGAAGCGGTCGATCGGGGTTGAAGACTTAGTAGACCAGAATTCTTACAGAGAGCAACTAGATTCTAGAATAAGGTAAAGCAATCGATCGAAGAAGAGGATATGGTCGATCGAAAATATTACAGATTGCTTTGGTTTTTCTAAAGTAGTGAAAGTGATCGATCGGAGTTGACAAAGTGGTCGACTAATCCAACAGAGCACACAATAGTAACATTCTAACGGTCGGGAGGTGATCAACGGAACCAATGGTGGTCGACCGGTTGAGCTGTTTCTATAAATAGAGGCACTTCGAATTGAAGAGTCAAGGAAGAGAAACCATAGTGAAGTGCTGCCAAATTTTGTCCTCGATAATTCTCTTCTAGATTGAGTGCTAGCCTAACCTTTTCTCTCTCCCAAACTTGAGATTTTATTTTTGTAAGAGTTAGATACTTTAGTTTTTTTTTTTACATTTTATTGTACTCAACTACAAAAAGGTTGATGCCATATGAACAGTTAAAGGAAATGGTGACGCCATTTGAATAGCCACTGTAAAAGTTTGATTGGCACCCGTGAAGCCAATCATTACTAATTGGAGAGCTTAGGTGATTACGGATCTCCAAGTGAGAAACTTGGAACGCAGATGTAGGCGAGTTCGCCTAACCGCATGAACAAACCAGTGTCATCTCTTTATCCCTTAACTCTTATGGTTGCTATTGTTTGTTTTTATATTTGTAATAAATCACTTATGGATATAATTAATAATATCACATAAAAAAGTTAGATCAAACCAAGTAAACATTAACCGAAGAAGAGTCTAGTTGAAGACTTAAAACTGAGCACTATTGGGAGGTAGCCCAAAGTTTATAGTTTATTAGTTTATTAGTTTATTAGTTGATCAGTTTATCATTTTGTTTTTGTTTAAGGAACACCTTCAAGGAGAAGTTTGGGGGTTACATATATAAAGAAAGAAAATGCAAATTCAAATATGTGGGAATGAGTTAATGTTGTAGAAAAGTAGGGCATGTAGCCGTTGCACTAGAAAAGTCAAAAGGACCCATGGCCCATTACCCAAGACCCACGTCCAAGACCAAGTTCCAACCATGTTACTGCTCAAAATCTAAATTTCCAACAGAATTTTACTCCCCCACAAACAATTTTACCCTCAATTTTTCAGTTACTGCCTAAAATTTGAACTGACGATGATCTGCCTCCCCTCTCAAGTACAATTACAATCGCCATCACCACCCAAATTTTTACCACCTACACACTTTCACATTCCTCCCAAGCAATTTACAGAGCACTCATGAAGTCAAATAGCACCAAGGTAACTGCTAAGCATAGATGAAGGAAGCCAAAATTTTTTTTCAACAAATCTAGAGTCAAGCATGATACAATGCTCCATGAGATGGCGTTTATGTTGGAGAAGGGGTTCAAGTTGAATGTTGGTTTTTAGGTTCGTTCAAAACAATGGTAACGTACGTAACTTATGTATCATAAAAAATAATTTTAACATGAACAAAAAACAGATCATTGTTATAATATATTAATAATCATATGTATTAAAATAGTTTATTTTTTAAATCTTATATAAAAGATTAAGAAAATATACATTTATAGCTAACTTGACACGAGTACAAATTTATGGAGTTTTGATAATGATTTCCTCAATCTTTGAAACCTTCAATCTTCTCCATCAATCTTTTTTTATCTTGAATAAACACGTGTGGGCGTGATGAACACAGCAAGATCACACTCAATTTATGATAGATCGTATTATCAACATATGACACTATCTATTTGGATTTAGAGAACGATTCTCTAAGACCAATACAGAAGACTCACATATTTGCTCTAAAAATGGATTATACAATCTCAAAAATTTTCCACACTTATGCTAATGAGGTTGAACCTCTATTTATAGTGGAATAACTTCATAATGGTCATTATAACATTTAGAAAAAATCACTACAAATATTAATATCTCATTTAAGTTGGAATTGATTTCATACATTCATAACAAAAATGTTATAGAAATCAAAATATCTTGTCACCATAGCTCAACATTTGACACTACGACATTAACTCAAATTTGACATAATTCATTTTAAAAACTATTTTCAAAAGTCACTTTATGTTTGTTAATTAATTGAATAATTAATAATTCAATTATATCATTTAATGAAATATAACAAACATATTAACTATAAAAACTTTTGTCATTGTGTCTAATCAATAATTTAATTATTCCATCTAAATGAAAATAATAAACTTATCGTTGAGTGTATTAAATAATTAATTCTTTAATCTTTTTTGTTCATTTTTATATTATTCGGATAATGATAGAAGGTGACGAAGGGACCGATAGACTTATAGTTTTAAGATTCAATAATTTTTCGTTAATTATTAACTCTAAAGTAATTTCACTAAATACTTAGAGTTACACTCTAAAAAACTATAGAGTATATTTACTCAAAGTAATATCCATTGATATAGTTATTACATATGTATTAACCCTCCATTTAGATTTGTAATAGAGTTGAGTTTATAATCCGTTAACCTATCATATTATATATTTATTCTTGACTACCGCTAGTTCTTGATTGAATAATTAATTCATAACGATTATGAATTACGCGATAGTTATTCGATCCCTGAACTAATAAACAAGGGATTATCAAATAATTTATTAAAGACATCTAGCAATCCATTTTCATCATCATAATTATTGAAATCGCTAGAAGAATTATGTACTTTATCCTCATTGGCCATGAAGCAAATGTGGGATACTTCTTTAATCTTGGAAGAAGAATCATCACTATCATCCCATGTGGCCTTAAGCACTTTCTTCTTTGAGGCTTTGGATTTCTTCTTTGCCTTGGGGCATTCAGTGGAGATATGACGGTGTTTTCCACACCCGAAGCAAACTACACCTTTCTTTCCCTTTTTCTTCTTCCTTTGAAGGTATTTGTCTAACTTCTGAGTGAGGAACTTTAACTCTTCATCTTCACCTTCATCTTCATCTTCATCTTCATCCTCATATTCATTTTGAGTGCATGAGGAGGCTGTGAATGCTAGGGTCTTTGGTTTGAAGATTCCCTTCTCCTTTTGTTCCTCCTCCTCATTTCTCATCATTGTAATTTGATCCATCATTAAGGATCTAATGAGCTTTTCCATCTTCATGCCTTTTAAATCTCGTGCTTCTTGAATGGTAGTCACCTTTGGTTGCCATGCTCTCGGTAGACACCTAAAAATTTTCCTAACCAACTATTTGTTGGTATATACTCTACCAAGCACTTTTAAAACATTAGTAATATTAGTAAAACGCGTAAACATACAACAATGGTTTCATCTTTTTCCATGCAAAATAATTCATAATCATGAATTAACATACTCAATTTAGTTTATTTTACTTGATTAGTGCCCTCGTGTGTGGTTTCAAGTAATACAAGTATTTTCACAACCTTCTACTCTATTAAATTCATCACTATTTAGAGAACAATATAGAAAATTTATGGATTTGGCATTTAAGTTCACTTTTTGCATGTCACTATCATTATATTCACATCTAATTTCGGAACCTCTATACCATTTACAGATTTAAGGAGAATATAAGGTCCATTTTGAACAATTTTTCAAAGATTGTAATCTATAGATTAAATATAAATTCTCATCCTAGTCTTCCAATATGCATAATTACTACCATCAAAGTATGGAGACCTAGAAGTAGATTGTCATTCTACATGCGTATTGAATTCCATTTTAGATTATGTAATTTATCAACAAATAATCCAAACACAAAATATCCAAACAATTTCCCAATAACAGAAAGCTATACAATATGCACAATATCACACAAAAATTTTAACTACCCTCTTTGACACTAATTGAAGGATCAATATGCACCTATAGAGGGGGGGGGGGGGGGGGGTAACGTTTTTGTGTGATATTCTATTTTCTTAACCTTAAGTGATTTATCAATAATAAATATACAACTAATCACAATATAAGAGAGTTAGGGAAAGAGAATGCAAACGCATTTGTTCACGCGGTTCGGCAAATCTTGCCTACATCCGCACTCCAAGTTTCTGACTTGGAGATCTTTAACCGTGCAACCGCACCGGTTGACGATTTTTTGACTTTCGGGTATCAAACAAACCTTTTACAATGACTATTACGGGGTGTCACCCTTTCCTCTTTTAACTATTGTGGGGTGTCACCTTTTGCTTGACGAATTCGTAGGGTGTCACCCTTTGCTTTGGAGTACAATGTAGGATATGAAAATTACAAATGAAAACCTAACTCTCCCAAATGTAAATCTCAAGTTTGAGAGTACGGAGAGTTAAGTTTTATAAGCTCAAAGATAATTTGAAATTGAGTCTCAAATTTGGCAGGGTTTCGCCTCAATTCCCAGTTCGTTACGTTGAGCTTCGGAGTGTCTTACATTTATAGACACTGCTTGAGCGGTCGACCTTTTTCCTTCTGGTTGACCATTTTACTGGCAGTTGGAATTCTAGCCATTGGATTTTGACCATTGAAGAATGTTTAGGAAATCTGCCATTTTTATGGTCGACCGCACTTGCTAATCATCCCGAGCAATCTGTACATTTCACGGTTGACCATGCGGTCGACCTTTTCCTTCATTGTTGAACTTCTCAAGCAATCTGAATGTTTTATATATCGGACGTCTGTTTCTCATTGACGGACGTCTGTTCCTCCAATTCTTCAAAACTCTTTGTGTAGCTTTATATATTGGACGTCCGTTTCTCATTGACAGACATCCGTTCCTCGAATTCTTTGGACATGGGACATCTGTTCCTTCACAAACTCCATCCGTTTCTCCAAGTCTACGCCACGGCTTTAAGACAGACGTCCTTTCCTTCATGAGGGACGTCCGAAACCTTAATTTCTTCGCTGTTTAAATAGCAGGACGTCCATTTCTTCTTTGAGGGACGTCCGCCACCTTCATTTCTTCGCTTGCTTCATTTCTTTGATTTCACTAAGTCCTAATTTGATACATATTCACTACATGAACTTAGATAAATTTGTTAGCACAACTTAATACCCATTTTAAAGGTATGTCCAATGAATATAAATATAAATATAATATTTAAACAATTAAGAACAAAATCAATAAACAACTTATAATTGCAATAAAAATATTCATCATTAAAATAATTAAGCCTAACACAATTTAGGCTAACAATGATGACATTTAGAGAATACCACTACAAATATTAATCTCACATTTAAGTTGGAATTGATTTTATACATTCATAACAAAAATGTTATAGAAATCAAAACACCATGTCACCATAGCTCAACACTTAACATTATGACATTAACTTAAATTTGACATAATCCATTTTAAAAACCATTTTCAAAAGTTACTTTATGTTTGTTAATTAATTAAATAATAAATAATTTAATTATTTTATTTAATGAAATATAACAAATATATTAACTATGAAAACTTTTTGTTATTATGTCTAATCAATTGAATAATCAATAATTCAATTATTCCATCTAATGGAAAATAATGAAATTATTGTTGAGTGTATTAAATAATTAATTCATAATTAATTATTTAATTTTCTTTGTTCATTTTTATATTATTCGGGTAATGATAAAAGGTGATGAAGGGATGGATGGACTTATAGTTTTAATCTCCAATAATTTTTTGTTAATTAATATAAACTCTTTATATTAATTAACTTAATTATTAATTCAAAAGTAATTCTACTAAATACTTAGAGTTGTACTCTAAAAAACTATAGAGTTTATTTACTCAAAGTAATATCCATTGATATAGTCATTACATATGTATTAACCCTTCATTTAGATTCATAATAGAGCTAAATTTATAATCCGTTAACCTATCATATTACATCTTTGTTCTCGACTACCATTTGTTCTTGATTGAATAATTAATTCATAACGATTATGAATTGTGCGTTAATTATTTGATTCCTGAACTAACAAACAAGAGAATCTATAAAAATAGATTCCATTGTAACAGTGTTAACATTCTTAGTTATTCATTTTAATTCATTCCCAATAAATAAGGTACATGAATCGTAACTTGTACAAAACTTTACCGAGTAAATCAAAGAATAAATTAAAATAAAATAGCAGTTTGTTAAATACAATGAATTAAAATCATGCATATATGACTATCATCATGATAAAATTAATTGTTCTATATTTAATTAAAATTATCATAACAATATAATTTTACTTGGTCAAGTTCTATATAATTATATTATATAAAACATATTTATCTTGTGTCACTATATATATTCGGAATATGACTATACATTCTTAATGAGATAAACTATGTTTATGACTATGAACTTGCCACGACCTGCAAGGGACCCGAGAAAAATGGGGAACGACTCGGCCCGAGTAACCAAATTGCTCAACCATTTTTCTCTTAAATCATTAATTATTAGCTGAAAACTGAAAATATTAATTATAAGTTAAAGCCCAACAAACATGGGCTTAACAGGTCCACAATGATATCGGATAGTATAGTAACATAATCCAAAATGAAACAAAATAAAACATTATACAAAAAGTAAATTAAGGATTACAGTAATCCAAATAAAGTATACCTCACAAAAATATCTTTTAAGAGAGAATACTAAAACATAAATAAAACTCCGCCGAATCTAAACTTGACTTGCCAACTAGAAATCCAACTAGTAAAATAACTCTGAAAGATATCATTGAGGTGAGTTGATTAAACTCAATAGGGATTTGATAATTTTAATTAAAAATGATGTTTAAGCATGCATAAACTTAAAACTCATATTTTATAAATTCCTTTTAGAAAAATGTGTACAAAAATGACATGTGTTTGAAACCACCCACTAATATGTGATACGTAATTAAAATAAGCCCTTGTTGGACTAATTAAAAATCACATTGAAAATAGAGCCACTCACAAACTTCGGGCACACAATGCCATAAGCATATAACAAAATAAAGACGATGCTTGGCAATCGAAAAAACCAATAAATACCCTCATCGGGTTTAGGGATTCGAAACCCAAGGATATGACACATACAACTGTCTTATTACCCATTTTAACAACAAACAAATGCATTCTGCACGGTAGAATGTGTGAAAATAAAACGGAACCTAAACTGGGTTAGTCAAACTCAGTTCACATGACCAAGTTGATCTAGAAATATTTAAATGCATGTTTAATTGAAACATCTACAGTGAAAATAAAATATAATATAAAATCTGACGGTCATGAAATGAACGCGTCGTTTTAATATAAGATAAATTTCAAAATAATTATTTTTAATAAAGTTATGCAAATGTAGTGCATAAAATAATCCCTACCTTAAAGTGATCTTACACCGATTAAAGCCCAAAAGTTTGAAAATTCAAATCTAACTGCCCAAGGATTTTTAATTAAGGTAGGATACCTATCTAAAAATAAGATGTAAATTTTTGGGTTAAATTTTTTATACCTTTAAAATCCCAAATTTTTTCTTAAAATAAATCCATTATTTTTATTGGATAAAAGTCATTCAATTGGACCCTCAAAACAGGTCCAAACAAGCCCAAAATTAGAATTGGTCTGCAGCCCACTGGTTTTATCTGCAGTCTGCAGACCCAAACCAAGGCCCAAGATGGAAATGAGCCCATACTTAACTGGTCTGGTCAGAAGTTTGCAGACCAGATCGAGCCCAACCAAAACCCACTACTCGCAAACTGTGTAACGGCTCGGGACTATGGCCAATGTCCGTGGAATTTGTCGTTTCTGTCACGGAAGATCGCGTCCTCAACACAAACAACCCTTCGGCAAGTCGTCTAAGCAACTAGCGTTTGAGATTTAACCAGTTGTGGCTAAGTTCTTGCTGAGCCGCATCATGGCGTTCCGACGCGGACGACGTCCAAATTCCACAAGCATATCTTAAATCAAAACAGGTCCAAACAAGCCCAAAATTCGAATTGGTCTGCAGCCCACTGGTTTGATCTACAGTCTGCAGACCCAAACCAAGGCCCAAGATGGAAATGAGCCCATATCTAACTGTTCTGGTCAGAAGTTTGCAGACCAGATCGAGCCCAACCAAAACCCACTACTCGCAAACTGCGTAACAGCTCGGGACTATGGCCAATGTCCATGGATTTTGTCGTTTCTGTCATGGAAGATCGCGTCCTCAACACAAACAACCCTTCGGCAAGTTGTCCAAGCAACTGGCATTAGAGATTTAACCAATTGTGGCTCAGTTCTTGCTGAGCCGCATCACGGCGTTCCGACACGGACGACGTCCAAATTCCACAAGCAGATCTTAAATCAAAACAGGATCCAAATTTACAAAGCTAAAGACAAAAAAAATCAACTGTTACCAACATTTTATTGATTCAACGATAAAGATTCATCCAATTCAACATCCAGACTCCAACGATTCAACAATTCGAGTATAAAGTTTAGTTAAAATGAAAATCTTGATTTTACCTTCGGTATTCCCAAGCATTGGTTATAGAGGCTTCAATATTGACCGATAAATTCCAAATCTTTCCTCCTCCAAACACTCACGGTCTCCTTCAAAATTTCCGAACAAACATTCACAACTTAACCGAGAAGTCAAAAACACAGAGATGGGAGGAAGATGATCTTACCACGGCAATGACAACATGGTCAGAGCACTCGAAATGGCTGAATACTCCGCAAGAGAGATATGAAACGAGAGACAGGAAGACATGAGAGAAATGAAATTGGAGATGGCGAATGAGTGGTAGAGCTGGCGTTTTAGAATGAGAAAGAGAGAAGCGAATCAAGAAGGAGTTCCTGATCTCCCGTAGGGAATTTACACTCGGGGAGGCGTTTCTGAAAACGTCTCACCCAAATTCCTAATTTTTATTTTTATTTTTATTTTTTATTTTTTATTTGTTATTATTTTTTAAATTGCAGTTATTATAGAATTATTTGAAGATTCCATACTTCAAATACAAGTCATTGACTTATTTTTGTTATTACTCTTTATATTTTATCCCACATATATACAATATATATTCTAATATGAAATTAGGATAAATAACTAAGGAATTTTGTATGAATTTTATAAAACATAGGCGAAAATGTTAACATAATATCAATCAATATAAATTTATTCATATATTACAAAATTGTTCTATTACGTTTGTTTGTTAGAAGTATTACTCCTGACATTGAATGCCACAAAAACTATGGGATATTTGGAGATTATCTATTCCGTTATAGACGAACACAACTAGAGAACATTTTGCATGCAACTAGACGAGGTCGTTATCAACATTGTTCGCAAGTTCTATGCCAACTTGTCAGTGGAGCCACATGAGATGGTTTTAGTAAGAACATTAGATGTTCCAATGGGGCTTTATGTTATGAAAGATTTGTATTTGCTCTTCTATGATGATGAATATTTCCACTCTACGAGCAAATAAGCAGCAGCCCTTCAAACAAGAGTTCTAGAGACACTGTCATCCAGCAACAAGTTGGCAAATTTCTACCCAGAAAGCCTATACGTTACCCTGCCACAGCCTGTTGCCTCAAGTAAACAAAAAAATAATCAATAAAAACATTTTATATTTATCTCTGCTATAGTATTGTTGATATCTATTAGTGCTCTGTAAATATTTATGTTAAGGGATGGTTTACATGAGTTAAAAATTGGATGTAGACACTCTAAGTTAGGTTTCCACATATTTCCTACTAATGCAAAAAACTTATAACATGATTGCTATAAAAGACTCGAAAAGTTTGGTTTTAAGATTGGAGTTTAATGATTAGTCTTTATGGATTTCTCTTTCCTGTAGTGAATAAACTGAATTTTTTATAACATAATGGAGGCAAGGTTAGAAAAGAAATGTATTGAAAATGTTAGTTTGGAGAAAAAAACTTTGCCAGTCCCTAAATCTACTTTCAACTTGAGCCTTTTAGGATACCCAATGGACAAATGTTGTACTTATTTAGAGTGACAAAAGGAGGAACTCCATTGCATGGTTAAAAGCAAAAAGATTATACTCCGCTATTTGAAGGAAAACTGACTTAAAATATGAGTATTCCTTGAATATAACTCTGCTGGGTAATCATAAGTCTTCCTTATCATGTTGATACTCGCGTAAAATGATATTGTGAGGAGGAAGGGTAGTCTTATTAAAAGTGCAATAAAAAAAATGATAAATAAATACCTTTTTTATCTTAAGAAAGTTTTCTAAAACGTGTCCCACTAATGTTATTTCTTTGGTTTGTTTGTTGTAGTGGAGAGAAACACATAAAGGTGGTTCATAAAATCTTAGCTTTAAATTTGAAACACGAATTTTTTTTTTTTTTTGAATATGCTAGAGCAATATGTTCATGGTTCGCACACACACGATTATGAGAATTGTATGCAGTACAAATTCTTAATGATTAGACCTAATTTTCTATTAATGCTATTCTTGATCTTTGATTGAAAAATTTAGAAAGTTGTTGATGTAATCCAAGGATCCAGTGAAAATTACAGAGATATGGCTACATCAAAGTTTGAAAAGCCAACTAAGTCTAACGATCCATTGCAAGGAATTTGAGGTCCAATGACTAATGCATAGAGCAAGCAATTGAAGCAAGCTATGTATGCACTAATCATGGAAGTTCAAGAGAAGGAGATTGTCCAACAAGTTTCTATCGCATCTCCTAAACCAATTAATATTCTTCATAGAATTGGAGAGGAATTAGAATTGGAGATGGAAGATTGAAGCTTTTCAAATATTTTTGGGATGAAAACATGACCTTTTGAAGTCTTGGGCATATGTCTATTTTTGGGCTAGCTACTTTGGGCTAGCCACTTTGGGCTTAAGTTTAATTATTTTAGAGTTTTAAATGGTATTTAAAATCTCATCCAAGTGGTTGTATCAAAATTTGACTTCTTAGGCAATTTTATCTTTTCATATCATCTAGAAGTCTTTATTAAGTTGTTGGGTTACTTTTCATTTCACCTAAGAGTCTTTATTAGATTTTTTGGTTACTTTTCTTTTCACTAAAAGTCTTTATTAGGTTCTTGGTTTGTCTTCTAGCAAACATCTTAGCGTATTTAAACCCATTGTATCTACTCTTTTGAAAATAACTTAAATGAATGAAAATTGTGCTTATGCTTTGGAATTCTCTTCTTGATTTTTTTACGAAGAACTTAGTATTCTCAAGCATTCTTCTTGAAAGATCAAACTTTGATAAATTTGGTTCAAACAACCGGTTTGGTTAGGGTCAAGCTACTATTCTTAATAACTTTGGTTCAACCAACGAGTTTGGTTTGAGTCAAGTTACTCTCATTTATTGATTTGTAAGACGATACTTTTCAACGTTCCGCGTTGTTGTTGGGTCTAGAGTTCGTTAATACCCTAGGTTCGCATCAGTTGTGTTATATAAAAAAAAGGAAAATAACAAATCAACCATCATCCTTTATTGTTAGTGACAAACAAACCATCATCATTTTTTTGCTAACAAATTAACCATTGAACTATAAAAAAATGACTCCGCTAACATTGTTGTCACGTTTGCCATTACACGTGATAATGTCGAGTCGCGGTGACTCGTCTACAAACTACCGCGGCTCCATATTTTTTAAAAAATAACACTATAATTTTGATGGCCCGTCGTGGATCATTTAGTAAACCGCAGCGGTGTGACGATAAACCGTGGCAGTTCAACGTGCCTCGTTCATCATCAAGTCACCGCAGTTTGTTATCAAGCCGCCACGGCCCATCGTCAATCCACCGCGGTTCGTCTGCAAATAAAAAAAAATTCATTGTCTTCTTTGTAGAAAAACAGAGAAAAACTATGTAAAACAATTTTAAATCATCCGAAAACTAAAATATTAACATTCTCTTATAAAATCTTATAAATTATAAAACCCGAAATCTTCTGAATCCATTCTTTTACAAAAATCCAAAATCTTTTAAATCTATTATCCATGGATATTACCTCTTTTTCCACTGAAAGTTTATTCTAAAATCACGAGTTCTTTCCTTTTTTTTTTTCGGTGGGTATTTGTTCTTTTGCACTGCAATTTTTATAAAGTTAACGGTGGTGTTCGTGACGGCAATTTCTTAAAGTTCAGTGGTTAAATTGTTAGCAAAAAAAAGATGATGGTTGGTTTGTCACTAACAGTAAAGGATGATAGTTGATTTGTCATTTTCCCTAAAAAAATTGATGAGCTTGGTAGAAATAGAGTACGAGTAAAATATTTCAAAAAGAGTATTAGTCCTTAGTTGTTTGCATTACTTGTGGACAAACAATAACATAAATTTAAAGGTGTGATAACTCTATTTTATAGAGTTTTTGGGATATATTTTTACATGAATTTTGGTATCTAATTAAAATTTATTTTAGTTGTTTTTATAGAAAATAATCATTTTGCTACAGAAACTCAAGATTTTGGTTAATATATTTTGTAAATTTATTTAATCTTCCATATTTTTGTGAAGATTTGTGATAGATTCTAATTATTTGTTTTATTTTTGTAGAAAAGGAAATCTCAATGCGCGTAGAAGATAAGAAGAGAGAGATTGAAGAATGTTACTAAAAGATTTAAGGAAGATCTACTTGAATACTTGTCGGACAAGAAAACTCAAATTTTGAAAGTTAACAAATATTCGTGAAAATTACCAAATTCAAATCCTAAAAGTTACATAGAAAGAAATTGACGCCATTCCTTATAAATGCAGCAACTTAGATCTAGTTTCAAGAGAGTTATACGTTTGAGTTTTAGTTTAGAGTCTTAAATTAGTTTCCATAAATCTAGGCGAGTTCTTTACGGCCAGAGCAAAGGAAAGCGAGTACGAGAGCAAGGAGTCTTTAACGATTGACTACTGAGTAGGATATTTTTACTGTTTTATTTCTTTTCTTTGACTTTTGACCATGTTGAATTATTTTGCTTTGTTTGATGAAATAATGTTTTTTTAGGTTGAGAGGATAAAGTACCCGACAAAAGTGATGTCTGGACGTGTAATTGTAAGATACATCAACTTGCCAATTACCTTCCTATAAACTGTAGCATCAGGTAGAAGAACACCACTGTCAAGAGATAGTTTACAATTAACATCCATGGGTGTTGGAGCTGGTTTACAACCAAGATAACATGTTTCTTCTAATAATTTCAAGGCATATCCTTTGATTTACTGAAATGTTTTTATTATTTCGGGCAATTTCAAGACCCAAAAAATAATGAAGATTGCCTAGATCCTTCAATTTGAACTTGTTGTTTAGTGATTGTTTGAGCAGATTCATCTCAGTGGCGGAAATGCCATCCATTATGATATCATCCACATACACTAAAATAGCAATAAATGAGTCTGAGGTAAAACAAAAAAATAATGAGCTGTCGAAAGTAGATTGATGAAAACCATAAGACTATAACTCACTTGAAAACTTGCTAAACCATCGTCTCGAGGCTTCTTTCAAGCCATATAATGATTTGTGTAGTTTACAAACCAGAGTAGAAGAAATTTCACCCTGTTTCGAAGCATTATTTACCTGATATTCAGGAGGTAAGGACATGTGAACCTCTTTATGTAAATCTCCATGTAAAAATGCATTGTTGACATCTAATTGAATTAAATGCCACCCATGAATAGACGCTAAGGCTAGTAGTACTTTGACAGTAACCAGCTTTGCAATAGGAGAAAAAGTATCTGTAACGACCCAGATTTTTCGTAAATTATTTAAAGGCGTAAAAATTTGAAATTTCTTTTGAGACAAATCAGAGTGCGTAAATCTGAATCGCTACTAACATCTTTCTTGAAACTCATTGTGAAAACCAACTTATTAACTATGCAGAAGCGTAAACACTATAATGAAGATCATCTGTTTAAAGTCTTGCGGAAGTGTTATAAAACAACCCTTTGTAAATCATGGCGGAAGCGTAAGAAATCTTTCAAAGGAAGTACTAAGCCATTCAACATTACGTCTATCAAATAGAACTTGACAATTAACTTTGTTGATTCACAACCGTTTACTTTCCTTTCCTTTGTTTTTGCCTTGCCATCCTGAATCCGGTGTATGTGAAATCATCCACCCTTGCTTCATTATGTGTTTCTCATCTACTTCTTATCCGTTTACTATCTGTTCGTCATTGTACCTACACCACAAGTAAGGACGTGAGCTTACGCCCAGTAAGGAGATGAGAGAAAACAATTTATGCACTTCTCTCTTTAGTTCTTCTTGGAATGGGGCCACCCAAAACAACTCTTTCATTACGTTCGTTTTCTTTGTTCGTTCTTTAACTCATATATCGAGCTAGAGATTGGGGGTGGTCCTTTGAGATGGCCTAGCTTTATGGCTCTAACCTCCTGTGCTAATGCTAGTCCCTTCACCGAATAGGTGAGGGTGTATCCTAGTTGCTAGGCTAGATCCGGAATACCCATCTACCCCAACTCCATATTCGTTCCCTTTTTCAGGTGTATCCCACCTTCTAGGTTCTTTCTCTTTTTGGCGTATCCCACCTTTAGAGTTCTTTCTTCTTCCGGCGTATCCCGCCTTTAGAATTCTTCCTCTTTCCGGCGTATCCTGCCTTTAGAGTTTCTTTCCGGCGTATACTTAAATAAGGTCAAGGAGAGGGAATTAAAACCCAATCAACTTAATTTCTTTTATGCTTAACAATCATCACATTAAACACTTTAATATTAAGTCAATAAACTTTAATCAACATGGACCACACAATAGATAATTAAAATAATGTAACAATCTCCCACTTGGGCCATGTTATAGTAACTTTAATAAAATCAATTTTCAGCTATTACTTTTCAGCTGCCACAACTTGTAATTCACAATCCTTTCTATAGTGTACTATAATGTGAATTTATCAAGTGTTCTTTTCATAATGAATTGTATAATAGGATCATGGCAGTCACAAGTCTTTATTGACGACATGATTCTTTCCATGTATCACAATTAACACAATTAATCAATTCTTTAAACGAGGAACACTATATATATATACCTTTCAACTTTAACTTTTCATAAAGTTTACATATTATTCATAAACAACTTTAATTGTATACACCATCATATGAATACTAAACATCCATACAAAAACATCTTCTTTAATTGAATTCAAATGTGTAATAAGATACAAGTTATACTTTTACAATCACATAAACTAGGATTCGTCACCTAACCATCCTTACAACATGTTCTTTAAAGGTTTTGGGTCGCAATCCTTTCGTCAATGGATCCGCTATCATTGTGCTTATATGCCCAATGCACACCTTTTGTTTTTGTATCTCTTCTTTGACTACCAAGTACTTTAAATCCATATGTTTTGCTCCTTTCGAGTACTTGTCATTCTTCGAGAAGAAAATGGCTGCGAAATTATCATAATAAATTTTCAGCGGTCTAACTATATTGTCGATCATTCCTAGACCCTGAATTAAGTTCCGCAACCACAATACTTGAATTGTAGCCTCAAAACATGCCACAATTTCAGCCTCCATAGTGGAAGTAGCAATCGAAGATTGTTTTCCACTTATCCAAAACACGGCTCCTCCAGCTAACAGAAACACGTAATCGAAGGTCGATTTCCTCGAGTCTACACATCCGGCATAATCTGAATCTGAATATCCAATCACCTCAAGATGACTTGATTTTTTGTAAGTGAGCATGTATTCCTTTGTTCCTTGTAAATACCTAAGGACTTTCTTTGCAGCTTTCCAGTGATCCATTCTAGGGTTACTTTGATATAGACCCAACATCGCTACTGCAAAACTGATATCTGGCCGAGTACATGTCTGAGCATACATTAAGCTTCCTACAGCTGATGCATATGGAATATATTCCATTTCTTTACGTTCCAAATCACTTTTCAGACATTGTATTTGACTGAACTTGTCTCCTTTCTGAATTGGAGCTACACCAACGGAACACTTATCCATTCAAAATCTCTCAATAATTTTATTGATATAACCTTTCTGTGACAATCCCAATAAACCTTTTTGTCTATCATGGAATATTTCTATTCCAATTACATAGGATGCCTCACCCATATCTTCCATTTCAAAATTCTTTGAGAGAAAAGCTTTTACGTCATGTAACATTCCCTTATTATTTGCAACAAGAAGAATATCGTCAACATACAATACTAGGATACAAAACTTACTCCCACTGACCTTCATATAGATACACCGATCAACGGTGTTCTCTATAAAACCGTATGACGTAATGGTATCGTTAAACTTAATATACCATTGTCTAGAAGCTTGTTTTAATCTATAAATTGACTTATTCAATTTACACACCAACTTTTCATTTCCAGGAAATGAAAACCCTTCTGGTTGATCCATGTACACTTCTTCCTCTAAGTTACCGTTAAGAAAGGCGGCCTTTACGTCCATTTGGTGAAGCTCTAAATCATAATGAGCTACCAAAACCATAACTATTCTTAAAGAGTCCTTTTTTGAAACCGGAGAGAAAGTCTCTTTATAGTCAATGCCGTCTTTCTGAGTATAACCTTTGGCGACAAGTTTGGCCTTATACCTTTCGATGTTACCTTTTGAATCATGTTTGGTTTTGAAAATCCATTTGCAACCAACGCATTTCTTTCCTTCAGGTAACTCTACAAGTTCCCAAACTTTGTTGTCATCCATCGATTTCAACTCTTCTTTCATAACATTTAACCACTTTTCAGAATCATTACATTCCATGGCTTAATTAAATGAGTCTGGATCTTTGTCATTACCCAAGTCACATTCCTCTTCAAGTGAATAAATCACATAATTATTAAAAATTGATGGTCTCCTTTGCCTTACAGACCTTCGCAATTTTGGTTCTAGTGATGGTTTACTTACGATTTGACCATCATTACTATGCTCTTCATTGACGCGTTCACTTTGATTGGTTTGAATATTCATATGTTGTTCCGGTATGTTGTTGGACTGTGATACAATAAAAGGAATGACAACTTGATGAGAAGTACAAGGTGTTATTTCTTCCACCTGATTCTCTTGAATATTTACATTTTCGTGATTCATCACTCCCACTGAACTCACCATTCTCAATGAATTGAGCATTTTCAGATTCAACTATTCTTGTACTATTATTTGGACAATAAAATATGTACCCTTTAGACTTTTCTGGATAGCCAATGAAATAACCTCTGATGGTTCTTTCATCGAGCTTCTTTTCATGTGGATTATATCCTTACTTCTGCTGGACAACCCCAAACATGGATATGTCTTAAACTAGGTTTCCTTCCCGGCTACAATTCATAAGCTGTCTTAGGAACTGCCTTACTAGGAACCCTATTCAGCAGATATGCAGTGGTTTTCAAACCATGCATCCACAACGATAAAGGTACATCACTTTGATTTATCATATTGCTAACCATTTCAATAAGAGTATGATTCTGCCTTTCAGCTACACCATTTTGTTGTGGTGTTCCCGGCATTATATACTGTGCACAAATGCCTCGACTTTCGAGAAACCTTGCAAATGGACCTTTGTTTTGTCCATTCTCATCGAATTTTCCGTAATATTCACCACCTTTGTCCAATCTCACCACTTTTACTTTTCTATCTAATTGCTTTTCCACCTCATTGATGAATATTTCTAGAACATTCATCGCTTGAGACTTTTCATGCAGTAGATACAAAAAACCATAACGTGAGAAATCATCTATAAAAGTGATAAAATACTTTTCACCACTCCATGAAGGAATGTCAAATGGACCACATATGTCGGTATGTATCAATTCTAAAAGTTCACTACTTCTTGTGGCGGGATACTTTGATGTGTGTTTAGTTTGCTTTCCTTTAATGCAATCTATACACACGTCCCTATCATCAAAATCTAATTGAGGTAAAATATTACTTTTCATTAACCTTATCATCCTTTCCTTAGATATGTGACCTAAACGTTTATGCCATAAGAAAGCAGAACTTTCATTTGTTGCATTACGTTTAGTTGATCAACATTAAACAGAGATTCAATATATTTAGTATTAAGATGAAAACAGTATAAACCATCCTTTAAAATACCAGAACCATAATAGTGTTTTTGTTTATACAATTTAAAAACACAATTACCTATCTCAATATTAAATCCTACATAATCCAACTTTGAAACAGAAATTAAATTCCTAGCACATTTAGGAACATAAAGACACTCTTCTAGATCCAGGTGGTATCCAGTATCCAGGATCAATCTATACATCCCAATTCCTTGTATCTGTGCCTTCATTCTGTTTCCCATATATAGAAAATTTTCATTCCCGTTTATGGGCTGGATCGAAAGAAATCTCTGCGTAACATTAGACACATGAGTAGTAGCTCCAGAATCTAACCACCAAGTATTACTAGGCACTTCTATAATATTTGATTTAAAACATACTGAAACAAATAATGTACCTTTCTTTTCAAACCAAGCTTTTCTTTTCGGACAATCCTTTTTTATATGCCCAGCTTTGTTGCAGAAGTAGCTCTTAAGCTCTTTCGATTTGGTCATCTTTCATCTTTAATTGACCTTTTCCCTTCTATTTGTTCTTCTTACTTGGCTTTCCTTTTCTACTATTGGCTTCCTTCTGAAACGTCAAATTAACAGTATGGTCCTTTATTTTCTTCAACCTCCCTTCTTCTTGAATCAACATGGCCTTAATTTCCTGAAAGTTCCATTTCTCTTTAATGGTGTTGTAATTCACCTGGAACTGGCCAAACTCAAGAGGAAGTGAGTTGATGATAAATTGAACCAAAAAATGATTCACTTACTTCCATACCCAACGTTTTCAGCCTTCCTGCCAAATTGGCCATGCTTGTTACATGATCATGAATGGTTTGAGACCAATCAAATTTATTGGTCGTCAACTCACTCATTAGATTCCCTACAATAGACTTATTTGTAATGTCTGATTGGGAATATTCTTTGATTTTAGACATGAACTCCTTTGCTTCATTTGTCTTTGGCATTGATGGCTTAATATTTTCAGCCATCGTCATCTTCATCAAGCTCAAACTCAGCCTGTTAGACCACTCCCAAGTCTCACTATATGACTTGTCAGCTTCCGTACTAGTGTCATTAATAGTTGGTGGTCTATCACAAACTAATGCTAGGTCTAAATGAATAATCCTTAAATAAATAATCGATCATTGATGTTATTATATAAATTTTAATAGACTTATAAACATATTTAACATAACATGATCAATATCTTTGGATATTTAATCATATTAATTAAATATATAAATATGTCACTTTAATATTATTAATTGTAAACATTGGTCCACCTTTGGGTGACCTACTAGTCTATAATTAATAATTTCCTATTAACAATATCGCCATAATTTATTTCTTTAAGTTCACCTTGTAGGATCGATATACGCCTATAGAGGGGGGGTGAATATAGCGTTTCTAATATTTTCGTGCGATCTTTTAATTCTCTAAATCCCTAAGTGATTTATCGAATACGATTAAATATGCAATCACATTAAATGCGTAAATTAAAGGGTAAGGGTTAGAGAAATGCACACAATATTTGTTTACGCGGTTCGGCAAACTCGCCTACGTCCACGCTCCATGTTCCACTTGGAGATACACTAAGTAATTGGCTTATGGGTGCCAATAAAACTGTTTACAAATTGACTATTAGACGGGGCTTCACCCTTGACGAATTATAAGGTTGTCAACCTTAGACTCTTACGAGTCGTCACCCTAAATTTGACTATTGCGGGGCGTTACCCTAGTATGATGAATTCTTAGGGAATCACCCTTTACAATCAAGCACAATATATGATTCGGAAATTTAAACCGCAATCTAGCTAATCTGAATTCTTCCAAATATAACTCGCAAATTCAGAATAGGGAGAATTGGATATACAATTAAATAGCTCACAGTGAGTAGTATTCGAGTATTGATTTTGGCAGAGCTTCGCCTCGAATATTCCATCATTTTTGGAGAGCTTGGAGTGATCCATTATTTATGGACAAAGAACTTTCGGACGTCTGCAGCGTCCTCATCGTCCGCATGACCGTTGGAAAAAATGCCAGTTGAGAAAAATAGTCGTTGCACAATTCTGGGCATTTGTGGATGCCATTCTCATCTATCGTCTGCTTCTTCCATAGAACATAACAGATTCAAATCGGACGCCATTCTCATCGTCCGCTGCGTCAGCATACATCGTCCGCGTCTTCACAGAAATGTTGGGGACGCCAAAACAACGTCCTCTTCTTCAATTCTCATCCGCACATCTGAAGAGCTGTGGACGCCATTTCACATCCGCATCGTCCGCGACCATCGTCCGCGTGTCCATCAAAATGGACAGAGGAAAATCGGACACCAAAGCCTCGCGTCCGCGTATGTACTTGACACTTCAATCTTGCACGAGACGCATCCTCTAAGTCATACAAATCTTCCATATCACTGCATAGACTTAGAATAACATATTAAACATTCCCAATACCCTTGATCAAGGGTATTCTCAATTTAATCGATAAATATGATATATAGAAATTCAATGTATAAACAACTTTTACACTTTATTAAATTTCACATCATCTAGATCACATAGTCTAAACAATCTCCCTTATTGATGATGTCCAAAACATATAAAGTTGTTTATATCCAAACCTAAGCATGTGCCAAAAATATTGCATATTTGATTTGCTCAATTTAAATTATGCAATTTATCCACCAATTAATCCAAGCAACATGCTACTAAAATAAAACTTATTGATTTACTAAATTAATCAACATTTTAGTCATCATCAAAATACAACTTAACATAACAAAAAGGCTAACAATCTCTCCATTTTTTATGATGACAAAATCCAATAAGTTGTCTTACTAAAACTAAGCATTTGCATACAGATATTGCATATTAGATTTTTCCAATTAATTTATGCAATTTATCAATCAATAAAATCCATGCAACATGCTATTCCTTGTTATTCAACTCCCCCTAAAATATATTACAACTTATACGTCATTCTTCCCCTTTTTGTCATAATCAAAAAGATTTCCTAGGGGAGGGGAGTCCTAAACATCCAAAGAAAATTTTATCCAAATAAAATCATCAAAACAGACAAGATAGAATATAATTACTCATAGAGAAATTATCAACAAGTTAAAGAATATCCCTTCCCCTTTAACATTAGCAACGTGAGAATAATGAGGGAATTATCAAAAGAATCCAAGAATAAATTCAACATAGTTTAACAATTAAATCTACTAAAACAAATTTCTCCCCCTTAATCAAAGAGTTAATCCATAAAGCAAACAAAGGAGGGAAATATACATTCAATTTCAATTTTTGGTTAAAAGAAAAATACCAATTGTAAATAACCACAATCACAAAGATTTCTAACAAAAAAACATTCTCCCTCTTTTCTATTAAGCAAAGAAATTCATTTGAGGGAATATAGACATTAAAGTTCAATGAGTGGTAAAAGATAAGATATCAATCTAAGCAACCACAATCACAATTCTATTTTAACAAAGTAGTCTCTCCCGTTTTTCCATTAAGCATACACATTTATTGGAGAGATTTAGCATTCCAATTCTATTTGTGGTGTATAGAATGATACCAATTGAAAAATCACCACAAGAAATATTCAATCAAAAATATTTTCCCACTTTTTTCTCATTAAGCCTAAACATATATGAGGGTATTTTGCATAAGCATAAAAAAATGAGATTCAAGAAATTAATACCAAATGTAAGAACTAAAATACAATTTAATATTAAGAATTGTAAACATTTTCAATTTCTACAAAGAATACCAATTTAAGAGTTAAAAAATTAACAATGGATACTGATTGATAATTCACAATTTTAAGCCAAACAAATTTTTCAACGATTTATATCAATTTTAAATCCAAAGTTAAAATCAAATCATTTGTGCTAAGTATTGATACCAATTTTAAGTTCAAAGAGATTTCTAAGAGAGATACGAATGTGTTAAATTAAAATCAATTCAAATATCTCTCTCCCTATGTTAATCACAAAAACCACTTAAAAGGGGATATACCACACATTTAAAATATTTGCTCTCCCCCTTAGAGCAATAATAAAACAACTTCATAAATTTCTCCCTCTATAAATTTATTAATTATCAAATAGGAGGGAATCCAAAAACTCAAAAGAACCATCCAAGATTAATTAGAAATATATCAATTGAAAAAAAATCAATGGATGAATTCACATTTTGTAAGCACAAACAAAATTTTACTCCCCCTATCATTTTGCACATAACCAAGTAGTTTGGGGAATCTAAAATCCAAAAAAAAAATTATACCAATTGTAGAGAAAAATGATTTCATTGATACCAAAACAAAAGTAATTTCATATATGATACCAATTAAAGATTAAGTTCAAAGATTTCAATTGTTGAAATTCAATTCTAAAAACAAAGATTGATACCAATTTAAAATTTCAAAGCATAGAGAAATTGAAGATACCAATTGAAGAAATGAAATCCAATTTTTAAAAATACTAATTGATATAATCTATCTTTCAAAGATATTCAAGTTAAAAATCATTTCTCTCTCCCAAAATCATCGCATACAATCAAAACATTGGGGATAGAAATTCAAGATAGATATCAATTGTAGAAGTTTAAAACAAAATAATTATTGATACCAATTTAGAAAGTTCAAATCAATGGTCATTATTGATATCAAGTGAAAATCAACTACAAAATTTATCTCCCCTTTTTAAAATCAAAAAACATTTGGGAAATATATCAAGGTTTGATCAAACAGTTTTATTTTCTCCCCCTAAATCAACTATCAAAATAGTAAAAATGGGGATAGAATCCAAATATTCAAAATTAAAACCAATTTTATGTTCTCCCCTTCAATGATCAAGATACAATTCATAGGGAAAGTTCAAAGTTTAAACACAAACGGAAGTAAATTTATCAAAAGTTAAAATCCTTGTACAATTTTCAAAAGCAAATCAAAGATCTCCAATCAAATTTAACATCTCTATTTTCTCCATGTACAAAATTTAATCAAAAGGAGAAACAAGTTAGAAAAATCAAAACAAAAATCTCTAAATAATTTTATTTTCTTCATCTATTTTATTATTTAATTTACAACCAATGGAGAAATGTCAAAGTTTAACTTAGTGAAAGTAAACTTTATCAAAGCTTATAATTAGAATCAACATTTCAAGGCCAAGTCAATAATCTCAATACAATTATATTTTCTTCTTCTTTTTAATAATTCAAATTTCAATTCAAATAGAGAATTATCAAAGTCTAGGTCTAGTGGAAGCAAGTTTATCAAAACTAAAAATTAAAATTAACATTTAAGAGCAAGTCAATAAATTCCATAGAAATTTATTTTCACATTTTTATTAAAAGACATAAACAATCCAAAGGATAATTTCACAATAAGTTTTCGAAAAGGCAAAATAATTTAGTCCATAGCAATAATCTCTCCCTCTTCATCATAAAAAACAAAACCAAATCAAAAGTGTTCTAAATTTTCAAGAATGGAACATTTGTTGTCTAAATAATTTATCAAAACTAAAAATTAAAATTAACATTTAAGAGCAAGTCAATAAATTCCATAGAAATTTATTTTCACATTTTTATTAAAAGACATAAACAATCCAAAGGAAAATTTCACAATAAGTTTTCGAAAGGCAAAATAATTTAGTCCATAGCAATAATCTCTCCCTCTTCATCATAAAAAACAAAACCAAATCAAAAGTGTTCTAAATTTTCAAGAATGGAACATTTGTTGTCTAAATAATTTATCAAAACTAAAAATTAAAATTAACATTTAAGAGCAAGTCAATAAATT